>SZWC01035825.1:0-10583 GCA_023375785.1 Penium margaritaceum | reverse complement strand
TGGTCAGAAACACAGTGGTCAGAAACACAGTGGTCAGACCCACAGTGGTCATAAACACACTGGTCGGAGACACCGTGGTCTGAAACACACTGGTCAGAAACACACTGGTCAAAAACACAGTGGTTAGAAACACATTGGTCAGAAACATAGTGGTCAGAAAAACAGCGATCCGAAACACACTGGTCAGAAACACAGTGGTCAGAAACACACTGGTCGGAAACACAGGGGTCAGAAACACACTGGTCAGAAACATAGTGGTCACAATCACACTGGTCACAGACACAGTGGTCAAAAACACGGTGGTCAGAAAAACACACTGGTCACAACCACATTGGTCAGAAACACACTAATCAGAAACATTCTGGTCATAAACACAGTGGTCAGAACACAGTGGTCAAAAACACAATGGTCAGAAACACAGTGGTCAGAAACACATTGGTCAGAAAAACACTGGTCAGAAACACACTGGTGAGAAACACATTTGTCAGGAACACACTGGTCAGAAACACACCAGTCAGAAACACAGTGGTCAGAAACACACTAGTCAGAAACAAACTTGTCAGAAACACGATGGTCACATACACAGTGGTCAGAAACACACTGGTCAGAAACACCATGGTCAGAAATACACTGGTAAGAAACACAGTGGTGATAAACACAATGGTCAGAAACACAGTGTTCAGAAACACAGTGGTCAGAAATACAAGGCTCAGAAACACATTGGTCAGAAACACACTTGTCAGAAACACGGTGGTCAGAAACACACTGGTCAGTAACACAGTGGTCAGAAACACACCGGTCAGAAACACAGCCGTCAGAAATACACCGTTAAGAAACACACTAGTCAGATTCACAGTGGTCAGAAACACACTGGTCAGAAACACACTGGTCAGAAATACAACGGTCAGAAACACAGCGGTCATAACCACAGCGGTTAGAAACACAGGGGTCATAAACACACTGGTCAGAAACACAGTGGTCAGAAACACACTGGTCAGAAACACACTGGTCAGAAACACATTGGTCAGAGACACAGTGTTCAGAAACACAGTGGTCAGAAACACACTGGTCAGAAACACACTGGTCAGAAACACATTGGTCAGAGACACAGTGTTCAGAAACACAGTGGTCAGAAAGACAGTGGTCAGAAACACACTCTTCTGAAACACAGTGGTCTGCAACACAGTGGTCAGAAACACAGTGGTCAGAAACACACTTGTCAGAAACACAATTATCAGAAACACGATGGTCAGAAACACAGTGGTCAGAAACTCACTGGTCAGAGACACATGGGTTAGAAACACTGTGCTCAGAAACACAGTGGTCAGAAACACAGTGGTCCGAAACACGGTGATCAGAAACACATTGGTTAAAAACGCAGTGGTCAGTAACACACTGGTCAGAAATACACTACTCAGAAGCTCAGTGATCAGAGACACATTGGTCAGAAACATAGTGGTCAGGAACACAGTGGTAAAAAACACAGTGGTCAGAAACACAGTGGTCAGAAACACAGTGGTCAGAAACACTGTGGTCAGAAACACAGTGGTCAGAAACACATTGGTCCAAAACACAGTGGTTATAAATGTAGTGGTCAGAAACACACTAGTCAGAAACACAGTGGTCAGAAACACGGTGTTCAGAAACAGACTGGTCAGAAGAGCACTAGTTAGAAACACGGTGGTCACAAACACAATGGCCATAAATACACTGATCAGAAACACACTGGTCAGAAACACACTGCTAAGAAACACTGTGGTGAGAAACACAATGGTCCGAAACACAGTGGTAAGAAACACAGTGGTCACAAACGCAGTGGTCAGACCCACAGTGGTCAGAAACACACTGGTCACAGACACAGTGGTCAGAAATACACTGGTCAGAAACACACTGGTCCAAAACACAGTGGTCAGAAATACACTGGTCAGAAACACATGGGTCAGAAACACGGTGGTTAGAAGCATACTTATCAGAAACACACTGGTCCGAAACACGGTGGTCAGAAACACTGTGGTCAGAAACACACTGGTTAGAAACACACTGGTCAGAAACACAGTGGTCATAAACACTGATAGAAACACACTGGTCAGAAACACAGTGGTAAAAAAGACAGTGGTCAGAAACACAGTGGTCAGAAACACAGCGGTCTGAAACACACTGGTCAAAAACACCGTGGTCCGAAACACACTAGTCGGAAGCACATGGGTCAGAAACACACTGGTGAGAAACACACTGGTCAGAAACACACTGGTAAGAAACACAGTAGTCAGAAACACACTGGTCAGAAAGACACTGGTCAGAAACACACTGGTAAGAAACACAGTAGTCAGAAACACACTGGTCAGAAAGACACTGGTCAGAAACACACTGGTAAGAAACACAGTAGTCAGAAACACACTGGTCAGAAAGACACTGGTCAGAAACACACTGGTAAGAAACACAGTAGTCAGAAACACACTGGTCAGAAAGACACTGGTCAGAAACACACTGGTAAGAAACACAGTAGTCAGAAACACACTGGTCAGAAAGACACTGGTCAGAAACACACTGGTAAGAAACACAGTAGTCAGAAACACACTGGTCAGAAAGACACTGGTCAGAAACACACTGGTAAGAAACACAGTAGTCAGAAACACACTGGTCAGAAAGACACTGGTCAGAAACACACTGGTAAGAAACACAGTAGTCAGAAACACACTGGTCAGAAAGACACTGGTCAGAAACACACTGGTAAGAAACACAGTAGTCAGAAACACACTGGTCAGAAAGACACTGGTCAGAAACACACTGGTAAGAAACACAGTAGTCAGAAACACACTGGTCAGAAAGACACTGGTCAGAAACACACTGGTAAGAAACACAGTAGTCAGAAACACACTGGTCAGAAAGACACTGGTCAGAAACACACTGGTAAGAAACACAGTAGTCAGAAACACACTGGTCAGAAAGACACTGGTCAGAAACACACTGGTAAGAAACACAGTAGTCAGAAACACACTGGTCAGAAAGACACTGGTCAGAAACACACTGGTAAGAAACACAGTAGTCAGAAACACACTGGTCAGAAAGACACTGGTCAGAAACACACTGGTAAGAAACACAGTAGTCAGAAACACACTGGTCAGAAAGACACTGGTCAGAAACACACTGGTAAGAAACACAGTAGTCAGAAACACACTGGTCAGAAAGACACTGGTCAGAAACACACTGGTAAGAAACACAGTAGTCAGAAACACACTGGTCAGAAAGACACTGGTCAGAAACACACTGGTAAGAAACACAGTAGTCAGAAACACACTGGTCAGAAAGACACTGGTCAGAAACACACTGGTAAGAAACACAGTAGTCAGAAACACACTGGTCAGAAAGACACTGGTCAGAAACACACTGGTAAGAAACACAGTAGTCAGAAACACACTGGTCAGAAAGACACTGGTCAGAAACACACTGGTAAGAAACACAGTAGTCAGAAACACACTGGTCAGAAAGACACTGGTCAGAAACACACTGGTAAGAAACACAGTAGTCAGAAACACACTGGTCAGAAAGACACTGGTCAGAAACACACTGGTAAGAAACACAGTAGTCAGAAACACACTGGTCAGAAAGACACTGGTCAGAAACACACTGGTAAGAAACACAGTAGTCAGAAACACACTGGTCAGAAAGACACTGGTCAGAAACACACTGGTAAGAAACACAGTAGTCAGAAACACACTGGTCAGAAAGACACTGGTCAGAAACACACTGGTAAGAAACACAGTAGTCAGAAACACACTGGTCAGAAAGACACTGGTCAGAAACACACTGGTAAGAAACACAGTAGTCAGAAACACACTGGTCAGAAAGACACTGGTCAGAAACACACTGGTAAGAAACACAGTAGTCAGAAACACACTGGTCAGAAAGACACTGGTCAGAAACACACTGGTAAGAAACACAGTAGTCAGAAACACACTGGTCAGAAAGACACTGGTCAGAAACACACTGGTAAGAAACACAGTAGTCAGAAACACACTGGTCAGAAAGACACTGGTCAGAAACACACTGGTAAGAAACACAGTAGTCAGAAACACACTGGTCAGAAAGACACTGGTCAGAAACACACTGGTAAGAAACACAGTAGTCAGAAACACACTGGTCAGAAAGACACTGGTCAGAAACACACTGGTAAGAAACACAGTAGTCAGAAACACACTGGTCAGAAAGACACTGGTCAGAAACACACTGGTAAGAAACACAGTAGTCAGAAACACACTGGTCAGAAAGACACTGGTCAGAAACACACTGGTAAGAAACACAGTAGTCAGAAACACACTGGTCAGAAAGACACTGGTCAGAAACACACTGGTAAGAAACACAGTAGTCAGAAACACACTGGTCAGAAAGACACTGGTCAGAAACACACTGGTAAGAAACACAGTAGTCAGAAACACACTGGTCAGAAAGACACTGGTCAGAAACACACTGGTAAGAAACACAGTAGTCAGAAACACACTGGTCAGAAAGACACTGGTCAGAAACACACTGGTAAGAAACACAGTAGTCAGAAACACACTGGTCAGAAAGACACTGGTCAGAAACACACTGGTAAGAAACACAGTAGTCAGAAACACACTGGTCAGAAAGACACTGGTCAGAAACACACTGGTAAGAAACACAGTAGTCAGAAACACACTGGTCAGAAAGACACTGGTCAGAAACACACTGGTAAGAAACACAGTAGTCAGAAACACACTGGTCAGAAAGACACTGGTCAGAAACACACTGGTAAGAAACACAGTAGTCAGAAACACACTGGTCAGAAAGACACTGGTCAGAAACACACTGGTAAGAAACACAGTAGTCAGAAACACACTGGTCAGAAAGACACTGGTCAGAAACACACTGGTAAGAAACACAGTAGTCAGAAACACACTGGTCAGAAAGACACTGGTCAGAAACACACTGGTAAGAAACACAGTAGTCAGAAACACACTGGTCAGAAAGACACTGGTCAGAAACACACTGGTAAGAAACACAGTAGTCAGAAACACACTGGTCAGAAAGACACTGGTCAGAAACACACTGGTAAGAAACACAGTAGTCAGAAACACACTGGTCAGAAAGACACTGGTCAGAAACACACTGGTAAGAAACACAGTAGTCAGAAACACACTGGTCAGAAAGACACTGGTCAGAAACACACTGGTAAGAAACACAGTAGTCAGAAACACACTGGTCAGAAAGACACTGGTCAGAAACACACTGGTAAGAAACACAGTAGTCAGAAACACACTGGTCAGAAAGACACTGGTCAGAAACACACTGGTAAGAAACACAGTAGTCAGAAACACACTGGTCAGAAAGACACTGGTCAGAAACACACTGGTAAGAAACACAGTAGTCAGAAACACACTGGTCAGAAAGACACTGGTCAGAAACACACTGGTAAGAAACACAGTAGTCAGAAACACACTGGTCAGAAAGACACTGGTCAGAAACACACTGGTAAGAAACACAGTAGTCAGAAACACACTGGTCAGAAAGACACTGGTCAGAAACACACTGGTAAGAAACACAGTAGTCAGAAACACACTGGTCAGAAAGACACTGGTCAGAAACACACTGGTAAGAAACACAGTAGTCAGAAACACACTGGTCAGAAAGACACTGGTCAGAAACACACTGGTAAGAAACACAGTAGTCAGAAACACACTGGTCAGAAAGACACTGGTCAGAAACACACTGGTAAGAAACACAGTAGTCAGAAACACACTGGTCAGAAAGACACTGGTCAGAAACACACTGGTAAGAAACACAGTAGTCAGAAACACACTGGTCAGAAAGACACTGGTCAGAAACACACTGGTAAGAAACACAGTAGTCAGAAACACACTGGTCAGAAAGACACTGGTCAGAAACACACTGGTAAGAAACACAGTAGTCAGAAACACACTGGTCAGAAAGACACTGGTCAGAAACACACTGGTAAGAAACACAGTAGTCAGAAACACACTGGTCAGAAAGACACTGGTCAGAAACACACTGGTAAGAAACACAGTAGTCAGAAACACACTGGTCAGAAAGACACTGGTCAGAAACACACTGGTAAGAAACACAGTAGTCAGAAACACACTGGTCAGATACACACTGGTCAGAAACACACCGGTCAGAAACACAGTGGTTAGAAACACAGTGGTCAGAAGCAAACTGGTCAGAAACACACTGGTTAAAAACCCAGTGGTCAGAAACACAATGGTCAGAAACACACTGGTTAGAAACACACTGGTCAGAAACACAGTGGTCAAAAACACAGTGGTACGAAAGACAAATGTCAGAAGCACAGTGGTCAGACACACAGTGGTCCGAAACACACTGGTCAGAAACACACTTGTAAGAATCGCAGTGGTCACAAACACACTGGCCAGAAACACACTGGTCAGGGACACCATTGTCTGAAACACAGTGGTCATTAATACGGTGGTCAGAAACACACTGGTCAGAAACACAGTGGTTAGAAACACACTGGTCCGAAACACAGTGTTCAGCAACACAGTTATAAGAAACACTGTGGTCAGAAACACAGTGGAAAGAAACATAGTGGTCAGAAACATAGTGGTCATAAACACTGTGGTCAGAAATACAGTGGTCAGAAACACAGGTCGGAAACACACTGGTGAGAAACAAAGTGGTCAGAAACACAGTGGTCTGAAATACAGTGGTCGGAAACACACTGGTCAGAAACACACTGGTCAGAAACACTCTGGTCCGCAACACAGTGGTCAGAAACACAGTGGTCAGAAACAGAGTGGCCAGAAACACACTGGTCAGAACCAAAGTGGTCAGAAACACACTGGTCAGAAAACACAGTGATCACAAACACTGGTCAGAAACACACTGGTCAGAAACACAGTGGTCAGAAACACACTGGTCAGAAACACACAGGTTATAAACGCACTGGTCAGAAAAACAGTGGTCAGAAACACACTGGTCGGAAACACATTGGTCAGAAACACAGTGGTCAGAAACACAGTGGTCAGAAACACAGTGGTCAGAAACACACTGGTCAGAAACACTCTGGTCAGAAACACGGTGGTCAGAAACACACAAGTCAGAAACGTAGTGGTCTGAAACACACTTGTTGGAAACACACTAGTCAGAAACACAGTGGTCATAAACACAGTGGTCAGAAACACAGTGGTCAGAAACACACTGGCCAGAGCCACACTGATCAGAAACACATAGGGCAAAAACTCACTGGTCTAGGGTTTAGACACACTAGTCAGAAACGCAGTGGTCACAAACACAGTGGTCAGAAACACACTGGTCAGAGACGCAGTGGTCAGAAGCACACTGGTCAGAAACACACTGGTCAGAAAAACAGTGGTCAAAAACACGCTGGTCAGAAACACACTGGTTAGAAACACAGTGGTCAATAACACAGTTGTCAGAAACACAGTGGTCAGAAACACAGTGGTGAGGAATACATTGGTCAGAAACACAGTGGTCAGAAACACACTGGTCAGAAACATAGTGGTAAGAAACACACTGGTCATAAACACAATGGTCAGAAACACAGTGGTGAGAAACACAGTGGTCAGAAACACACTGGTCAGAAACACTCTTGTCATAAACAACTGTGGTCAGAAACACAGTGGTCATAAACACAGTGGTCAGAAACTCTTTGGTCAGAAACACACCGGTCAGAATCACAGTGGTCAGAAACACACTGGTCAAAAACACAGGGGTCAGAAACACGGTGGTCAGAAACACAGTGGTCAGAAACACAATGGTCAGAAGCACAGTGGTCAGAAACACGGTGGTCAGAAACACAGTGGTCAGAAACACAATGGTCAGAAGCACAGTGGTCATAAACATATAGGTCAGAAACACAGTGGTCAGAAACACAGTGGTCAGGAACACAGTGGTCAGAAACATAGTGGTTAGAAACCGAATGGTCAGAAACACAGTGGTCAGAAACACAGTGGTCAGAAACACAGTGCTCAGAAACACAGTGGTCAGAAACACTCTGGTCAGAAACACAGTGGTCAGAAACACACTGGTCAGAAACACAGTGGTCAGAAACACAGTGCTCAGAAACACAGTGGTCAGAAACACAGTGGTCAGAAACACAATGGTCAGAAGCACAGTGGTCATAAACACACAGGTCAGAAACACAGTGGTCAGAAACACAGTGCTCAGAAACACAGTGGTCAGAAACACACTGGTCAGAAACACAGTGGTCAGAAACACAGTTGTCAGAAACACAGTGGTCAGAGACACAGTTGTAAGAAACACAGTGGTCAGAAACACAGTGGTCAGAAACACAGTGGTCAGAAACACAGTGGTCAGAAACACAGTGGTCAGAAACGCAGTTGTAAGAAACACAGTGGTCAGAAACACAGTGGTCAGAAACAACGTGGTCAGAAACACAGTGATCAGAAACACAGTGGGCAGAAACACAGTTGTAAGAAAGACAGTGGTCAAAAACACAGTGGTAAGAAACACAGTGGTCAGAAACAAAGTGGTCAGAAACACAGTGGTCAGAAATACAATGGTCAGAAACACAGTGGTCAGAAACACGGTGGTTTGAAATACAATGGTCACAAACACACTGGTCAGAAACACACTAGTCAGAAACACACTGGTGAGCAACACAGTGTTAAGAAACACAGTGGTCATAAACAGAGTGGCTAGAAACACACTGGTGCGAAACAAGCCAGTCAGAAACACCCTGGTAAAAAAAAAAAAAAAAACAGTGGTCAGAAACTTAGTGGTCTGAAACACACTGGTCAGAAACACACTGTCAGAAACACACAGGTCAGACACACAGTGGTCAGAAACACAGTGGTCAGAGACACAGTGGTCAGACACACAGTGGTCAGAAACACACTGTTCAGAAACACAGATGTTAGACACACAGTGGTCAGAAACACAGTGGTAAGAAAGACAGTTGTCAGAAGCACAGTGGTCAGACACACAGTGGTCCGAAACACTCTGGTTAGAAACACACTTGTAAGAAGCACAGTGGTCACAAACACACTGGTCAGAAACACACTAGTCAGAAACACTGTGTTCATAAACACAGTGGTCATAAACACAGTGGTCAGAAACACACTGGTCAGAAATACAGTGGGTAGAAACACACTGGTCAGAAACACAGTGGTCAGAAACACAGTTGTAAGAAACACAGTGGTCAGAAACATAGTGGTCAGAAACACAGTGGTCATAAACACAGTGGTCAGGAGTACAGAGGTCAGAAACACAGTGGTCAGAAACACACTGGTCAGAAACAAAGTGATCAGAAATACAGTGGTCTGAAATACAGTGGTAAGAAACACACTGGTCAGAAACACACCGGTCAGAATCACATAGGTCAGCAACACAGTGGCCAGAAACACACTGGTCAGAAACTAGTGGTCAGAAACGCACTGGTCAGAAAACAGTGTTCAGAAACACTGGTCAGAAACACACCGGTCAGAAGCACAATGGTCAGGAACACACTGGTCAGACACACAGTGGTCAGAAACACAGTGGTCAGAAACACACTGGTCAGAAACACACTGGTCAGAAACACACTGGTCAGAAATACAGTGGTTAGAAACACACTGGTCAGAAACACACTGGTCAGAAATACAGTGGTTAGAAACACACTGGTCAGAAACACACTGGTCAGAAATACAGTGGTTAGAAACACACTGGTCAGAAACACACTGGTCAGAAATACAGTGGTTAGAAACACACTGGTCAGAAACACACTGGTCAGAAATACAGTGGTTAGAAACACACTGGTCAGAAACACACTGGTCAGAAATACAGTGGTTAGAAACACACTGGTCAGAAACACACTGGTCAGAAATACAGTGGTTAGAAACACACTGGTCAGAAACACACTGGTCAGAAATACAGTGGTTAGAAACACACTGGTCAGAAACACACTGGTCAGAAATACAGTGGTTAGAAACACACTGGTCAGAAACACACTGGTCAGAAATACAGTGGTTAGAAACACACTGGTCAGAAACACACTGGTCAGAAATACAGTGGTTAGAAACACACTGGTCAGAAACACACTGGTCAGAAATACAGTGGTTAGAAACACACTGGTCAGAAACACACTGGTCAGAAATACAGTGGTTAGAAACACACTGGTCAGAAACACACTGGTCAGAAATACAGTGGTTAGAAACACACTGGTCAGAAACACACTGGTCAGAAATACAGTGGTTAGAAACACACTGGTCAGAAACACACTGGTCAGAAATACAGTGGTTAGAAACACACTGGTCAGAAACACACTGGTCAGAAATACAGTGGTTAGAAACACACTGGTCAGAAACACACTGGTCACAAAACACACTGGTCAGAAGCACGCTGGTCAGAAACACACTGGTCAGACACACAGTGGTCAGAAACACAGTGGTCAGAAACACAGTGGTCAGAAACACGGTGGTCAGAAACACACTGGTCAGACACACACTGTTCAGAAACACAGTGGTTAGAAACACAGTGGTCAGAAGCAAACTGGTCAGAAACACACTGGTTAAAAACCCAGTGGTCAGAAACACAATGGTCAGAAACACACTGGTTAGAAACACACT
>SZWC01035824.1:0-11550 GCA_023375785.1 Penium margaritaceum | reverse complement strand
TTACGCCACGCGTTTCTGACGGGCCATTTGTGAGAACGGAATTGTTGCGCCGGGGCCGTACGCGTTCACCGTGCGCGTGGCTGCGCTCACAGCTCCCGGCGCGCTCTCGGGGCCTCCGGTGTGTCTTTCATCGAGATTATCGCACCTGGCATTAGTGTACGGCCACGTGTACGCGCCGCATTTTACGCCACGCGTTTCTGACGGGCCATTTGCGAGAACGGAATTGTTGCGCCGGGGCCGTACGCGTTCACCGTGCGCGTGGCTGCGCTCACAGCTCCCGGCGCGCTCTCGGGGCCTCCGGTGTGTCTTTCATCGAGATTATCGCACCTGGCATTAGTGTACAGCCACGTGTACGCGCCGCATTTTACGCCACGCGTTTCTGACGGGCCATTTGCGAGAACGGAATTGTTGCGCCGGGGCCGTACGCATTCATCGTGCGTGTGGCTGCGCTCACAGCTCCCGGCGCGCTCTCGGGGCCTCCGGTGTGTCTTTCATCGAGATTATCGCACTTGGCATTAGTGTACGGCCACGTGTGTGCGCTGCATTTTACGCCACGCGTTTCTGACGGGCCATTTGCGAGAACAGAATTGTTGCGCCGGGGCCATACGCGTTCACCGTGCGCGTGGCTGCGCTCACAGCTCCCGGCGCGCTCTCGGGGCCTCTGGTGTGTATTTCATCGAGATTATCACACCTGGCATTAGTATACGGCCACGTGTGTGCGCCGCATTTTACGCCACGTGTTTCTGACGGGCCATTTGCGAGAACGGAATTGTTGCGCCGGGGCCGTACGCGTTCACCGTGCACGTGGCTGCGCTCACAGCTCCCGGCACGCTCTCGGGGCCTCCGGTGTGTCTTTCTTCGAGACTATCGCACCTCGCATTAGTGTACGGCCACGTGTACGTGCCGCATTTTACGCCACGCGTTTCTGACGGGCCATTTGTGAGAACGGAATTGTTGCGCCGGGGCCGTACGCGTTCACCGTGCGCGTGGCTGCGCTCACAGCTCCCGGCGCGCTCTCGGGGCCTCCGGTGTGTCTTTCATCAAGATTATGACACCTGGCATTAGTGTACGGCCACATGTACGTGCCGCATTTTACGCCACGTGTTTCTGACGGGCCATTTGCGAGAACGGAATTGTTGCGCCGGGGCCGTACGCGTTCACCGTGCGTGTGGCTGCGCTCACAGCTCCCGGCGCGCTCTCGGGGCCTCCGGTGTCTTTCATCGAGATTATCGCACCTGGCATTAGTGTACGGCCACGTGTACGCTCCGCATTTTACGCCACGCGTTTCTGACGGGCCATTTGCGAGAACGGAATTGTTGCGCCGGGGCCGTACGCGTTCACCGTGCGCGTGGCTGCGCTCACAGCTCCCGGCGCGCTCTCGGGGCCTCCGGTGTGTCTTTCATCGAGATTATCGCACCTGGCATTAGTGTACGGCCACGTGTATGCGCCGCATTTTACGCCACGCATTTCTGACGGGCCATTTGCGAGAACGGAATTGTTGCGCCGGGGCCGTACGCGTTCACCGTGCGCGTGGCTGTGCTCACAGCTCCCGGCACGCTCTCGGGGCCTCCGGTGTGTCTTTCATCAAGATTATCGCATCTGGCATTAGTGTACGGCCACGTGTGTGCGCCGCATTTTACGCCACGCGTTTCTTATGGGCCATTTGCGAGAACGGAATTGTTGCGCCGGGGCCGTACGCGTTCACCGTGCGCGTGGCTGCGCTCACAGCTCCCGGCGCGCTCTCGGGGCCTCCGGTGTGTCTTTCATCGAGATTATCGCTTCTGGCATTAGTGTACGGCCACGTGTACGCGCCGCATTTTACGCCACGCGTTTCTGACGGGCCATTTGCGAGAACAGAATTGTTGCGCCGGGGCCGTACGCGTTCACCGTGCGCGTGGCTGCGCTCACAGCTCCCGGCGCGCTCTCGGGGCCTCCGGTGTCTTTCATCGAGATTATCGCACTTGGCATTAGTGTACGGCCACGTGTGTGCGCCGCAATTTACGCCACACGTTTCTGACGGGCCATTTGTGAGAACGGAATTGTTGCGCCGGGGCCGAACGCGTTCACCGTGCGCGTGGCTGCGCTCACAGCTCCCGGCGCGCTCTCGGGGCCTCCGGTGTCTTTCATCGAGATTATCGCACTTGGCATTAGTGTACGGCCACGTGTGTGCGCCGCAATTTACGCCACACGTTTCTGACGGGCCATTTGTGAGAACGGAATTGTTGCGCCGGGGCCGAACGCGTTCACCGTGCGCGTGGCTGCGCTCACAGCTCCCGGCGCGCTCTCGGGGCCTCCGGTGTCTTTCATCGAGATTATCGCACTTGGCATTAGTGTACGGCCACGTGTGTGCGCCGCAATTTACGCCACACGTTTCTGACGGGCCATTTGTGAGAACGGAATTGTTGCGCCGGGGCCGAACGCGTTCACCGTGCGCGTGGCTGCGCTCACAGCTCCCGGCGCGCTCTCGGGGCCTCCGGTGTCTTTCATCGAGATTATCGCACTTGGCATTAGTGTACGGCCACGTGTGTGCGCCGCAATTTACGCCACACGTTTCTGACGGGCCATTTGTGAGAACGGAATTGTTGCGCCGGGGCCGAACGCGTTCACCGTGCGCGTGGCTGCGCTCACAGCTCCCGGCGCGCTCTCGGGGCCTCCGGTGTGTCTTTCATCGAGATTATCGCACCTGGCATTAGTGTACGGCCACGTGTGTGCGCCGCAATTTACGCCACACGTTTCTGACAGGCCATTTGCGAGAACGGAATTGTTGCGCCGGGGCCGTTCGCGTTCACCGTGCGCGTGGCTGCGCTCACAGCTCCCGGCGCGCTCTCGGGGCCTCTGGTGTGTCTTTCATCGAGATTATCGCACCTGGCATTAGTGTACGGCCACGTGTGTGCGCCGCATTTTACGCCACGCGTTTCTGACGGGCCATTTGCGAG
This sequence comes from Penium margaritaceum, assembly GCA_023375785.1. Classification (NCBI taxonomy): domain Eukaryota; kingdom Viridiplantae; phylum Streptophyta; class Zygnematophyceae; order Desmidiales; family Peniaceae; genus Penium; species Penium margaritaceum. Next base: position 8,614 of record SZWC01035824.1, on the reverse strand, counting down.
AACGGAATTGTTGCGCCGGGGCCGTACGCGTTCACCGTGCGCGTGGCTGCGCTCACAGCTCCCGGCGCGCTCTCGGGGCCTCCGGTGTGTCTTTCATCGAGATTATCGCACCTGGCATTAGTGTACGGCCACGTGTGTGCGCCGCATTTTACGCCACACGTTTCTGACGGGCCATTTGCGAGAACGGAATTGTTGCGCCGGGGCCGTACGCGTTCACCGTGCGTGTGGCTGCGCTCACAGCTCCCGGCACGCTCTCGGGGCCTCCGGTGTGTCTTTCATCGAGATTATCGCACCTGGCATTACTGTACGGCCACGTGTGTGCGCCGCATTTTACGCCACGCGTTTCTGACGGGCCATTTGCGAGAACGGAATTGTTGCGCCGGGGCCGTACGCGTTCACCGTGCGCGTGGCTGCGCTCACAGCCCCCGGCGCGCTCTCGGGGCCTCCGGTGTGTCTTTCATCGAGATTACCGCACCTGGCATTAGTGTACGGCCACGTGTACGCGCCGCATTTTACGCCACACGTTTCTGACGGGCCATTTGCGAGAACGGAATTGTTGCGCCGGGGCCGTACGCGTTCACCGTGCGCGTGGCTGCGCTCACAGCTCCCGGCGCGCTCTCGGGGCCTCCGGTGTGTCTTTCATCGAGATTATCGCACCTGGCATTAGTGTACAGCCACGTGTACGTGCCGCATTTTACGCCACGCGTTTCTGACGGGCCATTTGCAAGAAGGGAATTGTTGCGCCGGGGCCGTACGCATTCACCGTGCGTGTGGCTGCGCTCACAGCTCCCGGCGCGCTCTCGGGGCCTCCGGTGTGTCTTTCATCGAGATTATCGCACTTGGCATTAGTGTACGGCCACGTGTGTGCGCTGCATTTTACGCCACGCGTTTCTGACGGGCCATTTGCGAGAACAGAATTGTTGCGCCAGGGCCGTACGCGTTCACCGTGCGCGTGGCTGCGCTCACAGCTCCCGGCGCGCTCTCGGGGCCTCTGGTGTGTCTTTCATCGAGATTATCACACCTGGCATTAGTGTACGGCCACGTGTGTGCGCCGCATTTTACGCCACGCGTTTCTGACGGGCCATTTGCGAGAACGGAATTGTTGCGCCGGGGCCGTACGCGTTCACCGTGCGCGTGGCTGCGCTCACAGCTCCCGGCACGCTCTCGGGGCCTCTGGTGTGTCTTTCTTCGAGATTATTGCACCTCGCATTAGTGTACGGCCACGTGTACGTGCCGCATTTTACGCCACGCGTTTCTGACGGGCCATTTGTGAGAACGGAATTGTTGCGCCGGGGCCGTACGCGTTCACCGTGCGCGTGGCTGCGCTCACAGCTCCCGGCACGCTCTCGGGGCCTCTGGTGTGTCTTTCTTCGAGATTATTGCACCTCGCATTAGTGTACGGCCACGTGTACGCGCCGCATTTTACGCCACGCATTTCTGACGGGCCATTTGCGAGAACGGAATTGTTGCGCCAGGGCCGTACGCGTTCACCGTGCGCGTGGCTGCGCTCACAGCTCCCGGCACGCTCTCGGGGCCTCTGGTGTGTCTTTCTTCGAGATTATTGCACCTCGCATTAGTGTACGGCCACGTGTACGCGCCGCATTTTACGCCACGCATTTCTGACGGGCCATTTGCGAGAACGGAATTGTTGCGCCAGGGCCGTACGCGTTCACCGTGCGCGTGGCTGCGCTCACAGCTCCCGGCACGCTCTCGGGGCCTCTGGTGTGTCTTTCTTCGAGATTATTGCACCTCGCATTAGTGTACGGCCACGTGTACGCGCCGCATTTTACGCCACGCATTTCTGACGGGCCATTTGCGAGAACGGAATTGTTGCGCCAGGGCCGTACGCGTTCACCGTGCGCGTGGCTGCGCTCACAGCTCCCGGCACGCTCTCGGGGCCTCTGGTGTGTCTTTCTTCGAGATTATTGCACCTCGCATTAGTGTACGGCCACGTGTACGCGCCGCATTTTACGCCACGCATTTCTGACGGGCCATTTGCGAGAACGGAATTGTTGCGCCAGGGCCGTACGCGTTCACCGTGCGCGTGGCTGCGCTCACAGCTCCCGGCACGCTCTCGGGGCCTCTGGTGTGTCTTTCTTCGAGATTATTGCACCTCGCATTAGTGTACGGCCACGTGTACGCGCCGCATTTTACGCCACGCATTTCTGACGGGCCATTTGCGAGAACGGAATTGTTGCGCCAGGGCCGTACGCGTTCACCGTGCGCGTGGCTGCGCTCACAGCTCCCGGCACGCTCTCGGGGCCTCTGGTGTGTCTTTCTTCGAGATTATTGCACCTCGCATTAGTGTACGGCCACGTGTACGCGCCGCATTTTACGCCACGCATTTCTGACGGGCCATTTGCGAGAACGGAATTGTTGCGCCAGGGCCGTACGCGTTCACCGTGCGCGTGGCTGCGCTCACAGCTCCCGGCACGCTCTCGGGGCCTCTGGTGTGTCTTTCTTCGAGATTATTGCACCTCGCATTAGTGTACGGCCACGTGTACGCGCCGCATTTTACGCCACGCATTTCTGACGGGCCATTTGCGAGAACGGAATTGTTGCGCCAGGGCCGTACGCGTTCACCGTGCGCGTGGCTGCGCTCACAGCTCCCGGCACGCTCTCGGGGCCTCTGGTGTGTCTTTCTTCGAGATTATTGCACCTCGCATTAGTGTACGGCCACGTGTACGCGCCGCATTTTACGCCACGCATTTCTGACGGGCCATTTGCGAGAACGGAATTGTTGCGCCAGGGCCGTACGCGTTCACCGTGCGCGTGGCTGCGCTCACAGCTCCCGGCACGCTCTCGGGGCCTCTGGTGTGTCTTTCTTCGAGATTATTGCACCTCGCATTAGTGTACGGCCACGTGTACGCGCCGCATTTTACGCCACGCATTTCTGACGGGCCATTTGCGAGAACGGAATTGTTGCGCCAGGGCCGTACGCGTTCACCGTGCGCGTGGCTGCGCTCACAGCTCCCGGCACGCTCTCGGGGCCTCTGGTGTGTCTTTCTTCGAGATTATTGCACCTCGCATTAGTGTACGGCCACGTGTACGCGCCGCATTTTACGCCACGCATTTCTGACGGGCCATTTGCGAGAACGGAATTGTTGCGCCAGGGCCGTACGCGTTCACCGTGCGCGTGGCTGCGCTCACAGCTCCCGGCACGCTCTCGGGGCCTCTGGTGTGTCTTTCTTCGAGATTATTGCACCTCGCATTAGTGTACGGCCACGTGTACGCGCCGCATTTTACGCCACGCATTTCTGACGGGCCATTTGCGAGAACGGAATTGTTGCGCCAGGGCCGTACGCGTTCACCGTGCGCGTGGCTGCGCTCACAGCTCCCGGCACGCTCTCGGGGCCTCTGGTGTGTCTTTCTTCGAGATTATTGCACCTCGCATTAGTGTACGGCCACGTGTACGCGCCGCATTTTACGCCACGCATTTCTGACGGGCCATTTGCGAGAACGGAATTGTTGCGCCAGGGCCGTACGCGTTCACCGTGCGCGTGGCTGCGCTCACAGCTCCCGGCGCGCTCTCGGGGCCTCCGGTGTCTTTCATCGAGATTATCGCACCTGGCATTAGTGTATGGCCACGTGTACGCGCCGCATTTTACGCCACGCGTTTCTGACGGGCCATTTGCAAGAACGGAATTGTTGCGCCGGGGCCGTACGCGTTCACCGTGCGCGTGGCTGCGCTCACAGCTCCCGGCGCACTCTCGGGGCCTCCGGTGTGTCTTTCATCGAGATTATCGCACCTGGCATTAGTGTACGGCCACGTGAACGCGCCGCATTTGACGCCACGTGTTTCTGACGGGCCATTTGCGAGAACGGAATTGTTGCACCGGGGCCGTACGCGTTCACCGTGCGCGTGGCTGCGATCACAGCTCCCGGCGCGCTCTCGGGGCCTCCGGTGTGTCTTTCATCGAGATTATCGCACCTGGCATTAGTGTACGGCCATGTGTACGCGCCGCATTTTACGCCACGCGTTTCTGACGGGCCATTTGTGAGAACGGAATTGTTGCGCCGGGGCCGTACGCGTTCACCGTGCGCGTGGCTGCGCTCCCAGCTCCCGGCGCGCTCTCGGGGCCTCCAGTGTGTCTTTCATCAAGATTATCGCACCTGGCATTAGTGTACGGCCACGTGTACGCGCCGCATTTTACGCCACGCGTTTCTGACGGGCCATTTGCGAGAACAGAATTGTTGCGCCGGGGCCGTACGCGTTCACCGTGCACGTGGCTGCGCTCACAGCTCCCGGCGCGCTCTCGGGGCCTCCGGTGTGTCTTTCATCAAGATTATCGCACCTGGCATTAGTGTACGGCCACGTGTACGCGCCGCATTTTACGCCACGCGTTTCTGACGGGCCATTTGCAAGAACGGATTTGTTGCGCCGGGGCCGTACACGTTCAACGTGCACGTGGCTGCGCTCACAGCTCCCGGCGCGCTCTCGGGGCCTCCGGTGTGTCTTTCATCGAGATTATCGCACCTGGCATTAGTGTACGGCCACGTGTACGCGCCGCATTTTACGCCACGCGTTTCTGACGGGCCATTTGCGAGAACGGAATTGTTGCGCCGGGGCCATACGCGTTCACCGTGCGCGTGGCTGCGCTCACAGCTCCCGGCGCGCTCTCGGGGCCTCCGGTGTGTCTTTCATCGAGATTATCGCACCTGGCATTAGTGTACGGCCACGTGTACGCGCCGTATTTTACGCCACGTGTTTCTGACGGGCCATTTGCGAGAACAGAATTGTTGCGCCGGGGCCGTACGCGTTCACCGTGCGCGTGGCTGCGCTCACAGCTCCCGGCGAGCTCTCGGGGCCTCCGGTGTGTCTTTCATCGAGATTATCGCACCTGGCATTAGTGTACGGCCACGTGTGTGCGCCGCATTTTATGCCACGCGTTTTTGACGGGCCATTTGCGAGAACGGAATTGTTGCGCCGGGGCCGTACGCGTTCACTGTGCGCGTGGCTGCGCTCACAGCTCCCGGCGCGCTCTCGGGGCCTCCGGTGTGTCTTTCATCGAGATTATTGCACCTGGCATTAGTGTACGGCCACGTGTACGCGCTGCATTTTACGCCACACGTTTCTGACGGGCCATTTGCGAGAACGGAATTGTTGCGCCGGGGCCGTATGCGTTCACCGTGCGCGTGGCTGCGCTCACAGCCCCCGGCGTGCTCTCGGGGCCTCCGGTGTGTCTTTCATCGAGGTTATCACACCTGGCATTAGTGTACGGCCACGTGTGAGCGCCGCATTTTACGCCACGCGTTTGTGACGGGCCATTTGCGAGAACGGAATTGTTGCGCCGGGGCCGTACGCGTTCACCGTGCGCGTGGCTGCGCTCACAGCTCCCGGCACGCTCTCGGGGCCTCCGGTGTGTCTTTCATCGAGATTATCGCACCTGGCATTAGTGTACGGCCATGTGTACGCGCCGCATTTTACGCCACGCGTTTCTGATGGGCCATTTGCGAGAACGGAATTGTTGCGCCGGGGCCGTACGCGTTCACCGTGCGCGTGGCTGCGCTCACAGCTCCCGGCGCGCTCTCGGGGCCTCCGGTGTGTCTTTCATCGAGATTATTGCACCTGGCATTAGTGTACGGCCACATGTACGCGCCGCATTTTACGCCACGCGTTTCTGACGGGCCATTTGCGAGAACGGAATTGTTGCGCCGGGGCCGTACGCGTTCACCGTGCGCATGGCTGCGCTCACAGCTCCCGGCGCGCTCTCGGGGCCTCCGGTCTGTCTTTCATTGAGATTATCGCACCTGGCATTAGTGTACGGCCACGTGTACGCGCCGCATTTTACGCCACACGTTTCTGACGGGCCATTTGCGAGAACGGATTTGTTGCGCCGGGGCCGTACGCGTTCAACGTGCACGTGGCTGCGCTCACAGCTCCCGGCGCGCTCTCGGGGCCTCCGGTGTTTCTTTCATCAAGATTATCGCACCTGGCATTAGTGTACGGCCACGTGTACGCGCCGCATTTTACGCCACACGTTTCTGACGGGCCATTTGCGAGAACGGAATTGTTGCGCCGGGGCCATACGCGTTCACCGTGCGCGTGGCTGCGCTCACAGCTCCCGGCGCGCTCTCGGGGCCTCCGGTGTGTCTTTCATCGAGATTATCGCACCTGGCATTAGTGTACGGCCACGTGTACGCGCCGCATTTTACGCCACGCGTTTCTGACGGGCCATTTGCGAGAACGGAATTGTTGCGCCGGGGCCGTACGCGTTCACCGTGCGCGTGGCTGCGCTCACAGCTCCCGGCGAGCTCTCGGGGCCTCCGGTGTGTCTTTCATCGAGATTATCGCACCTGGCATTAGTGTACGGCCACGTGTGTGCGCCGCATTTTATGCCATGCATTTTTGACGGGCCATTTGCGAGAACGGAATTGTTGCGCCGGGGCCGTACGCGTTCACTAAGCGCGTGGCTGCGCTCACAGCTCCCGGCGCGCTCTCGGGGCCTCCGGTGTGTCTTGCATCGAGATTATTGCACCTGGCATTATTGTACGGCCACGTGTACGCGCTGCATTTTACGCCACACGTTTCTGACGGGCCATTTGCGAGAACGGAATTGTTGCGCCGGGGCCGTATGCGTTCACCGTGCGCGTGGCTGCGCTCACAGCCCCCGGCGTGCTCTCGGGGCCTCCGGTGTGTCTTTCATCGAGATTATCACACCTGGCATTAGTGTACGGCCACGTGTGTGCGCCGCATTTTACGCCACGCGTTTGTGACGGGCCATTTGCGAGAACGGAATTGTTGCGCCGGGGCCGTACGCGTTCACCGTGCGCGTGGCTGCGCTCACAGCTCCCGGCACGCTCTCGGGGCCTCCGGTGTGTCTTTCATCGAGATTACCGCACCTGGCATTAGTGTACGGCCACGTGTACGTGCCGCATTTTACGCCACGCGTTTCTGATGGGCCATTTGCGAGAACGGAATTGTTGCGGCGGGGCCGTACGCGTTCACCGTGCGCGTGGCTGCGCTCACAGCTCCCGGCGCGCTCTCGGGGCCTCCGGTGTGTCTTTCATTGAGATTATCGCACCTGGCATTAGTGTACGGCCACGTGTACGCGCCGCATTTTACGCCACACGTTTCTGACGGGCCATTTGCGAGAACGGAATTATTGCGCCGGGGCCGTACGCGTTCACCGTGCGCGTGGCTGCGCTCACAGCTCCCGGCGCGCTCTCGGGGCCTCCGGTGTGTCTTTCATCGAGATTATCGCACCTGGCATTAGTGTACAGCCACGTCTACGCGCCGCATTTTACGCCACGCATTTCTGACAGGCCATTTGCGAGAACGGAATTGTTGCGCCGGGGCCGTACGCATTCACCGTGCGCGTGGCTGCGCTCACAGCTCCCGGCGCGCTCTCGGGGCCTCCGGTGTGTCTTTCATCGAGATTATCGCACCTGGCATTAGTGTACGGCCACATGTACGCGCCACATTTTACGCCACGTGTTTCTGACGGGCCATTTGCGAGAACGGAATTGTTGCGCCGGGGCCGTACGCGTTCACCGTGCGCGTGGCTGCACTCACAGCTCCCGGCGCGCTCTCGGGGCCACCGGTGTGTCTTTCATCGAGATTAATGCACCTGGCATTAGTGTACGGCCACGTGTGTGCGCCGCATTTTACGCCACGCGTTTCTGACGGGCCATTTGCGAGAACACAATTGTTGCGCCGGGGCCGTACGCGTTCACCGTGCGCGTGGCTGCGCTCACAGCTCCCGACGCGCTCTCGGGGCCTCCGGTGTGTCTTTCATCGAGATTATCACACCTGGCATTAGTGTACGGCCACGTGTACGTGCCGCATTTTACGCCACGCGTTTCTGATGGGCCATTTGCGAGAACGGAATTGTTGCGCCGAGGCCGTACGCGGTCACCGTGCGCGTGGCTGCGCTCACAGCTCCCGGCGCGCTCTCGGGGCCTCCGGTGTGTCTTTCATCAAGATTATTGCACCTGGCATTAGTGTACGGCCACGTGTGTGCGCCGCATTTTACGCCACACGTTTCTGACGGGCCATTTGCGAGAACGGAAGTGTTGCGCCGGGGCCATACGCGTTCACCGTGCGTGTGGCTGCGCTCACAGCTCCCGGCGCGCTCTCGGGGCCTCCGGTGTGTCTTTCATCGAGATTATCACACCTGGCATTAGTGTACGGCCACGTGTGTGCGCCGCATTTTACGCCACGCGTTTCTGACGGGCCATTTGCGATAACGGAATTGTTGCGCCGGGGCTGTACGCGTTCACCGTGCACGTGGCTGCGCTCACAGCTCCCGGCGCGCTCTCGGGGCCTCCGGTGTGTCTTTCATCGAGATTATCGCACCTGGCATTAGTGTACGGCCACGTGTACGCGCCGCATTTTACGCCACGCGTTTCTGACGGGCCATTTGCGAGAACGGAATTGTTGCGCCGGGGCCGTACGCGTTCACCGTGTGCGTGGCTGCGCTCACAGCCCCCGGCGCGCTCTCGGGGCCTCCGGTGTGTCTTTCATCGAGATTACCACACCTGGCCTTAGTGTACGGCCACGTGTACGCGCCGCATTTTACGCCACACGTTTCTGATGGGCCATTTGCGAGAACGGAATTGTTGCGCCGGGGCCGTACGCGTTCACCGTGCGCGTGGCTGCGCTCACAGCTCC
>SZWC01035815.1:0-16580 GCA_023375785.1 Penium margaritaceum | reverse complement strand
CTCTCTCTCTCTCTCTCTCTCTCTCTCTCTCTCTCTCTCTCTCTCTCTCTCTCTCTCTCTCTCTCTCTCTCTCTCTCTCTCTTTCTCTCTCTCCCCCTCTCTTTCTCTCTCGCTCGCTCGCTCGCTCTCAGGTCCTCTCTCTCTTCCCCTCTCCCACTATGTCTCCCTCCCGCTCTCTCTCGCCCTTTCTCTCAAATCCTTTATCTCTCTCCCTCCCTCCCTCTCTCGCTCATCATGTCGCTCTCACATTTCCGATCTCCGCACGGATTCTCTCGTTCAATACACTTCGTCCGATCGTCCAAACGAAGGTATTATGCGCATGTCAAAGAAATAAAGCTCCCTTCCCTCACTTTCACCTCCTCCCCGCCCTCCCCGGGATGATTCGTGCCGTGTCTGGGAAAGGATGAATATTTGCGAGTGGTTTTGCCAACCAGCTTCTTGATTCGCCCATCCACTTCGTGGATGGCGTTGAGTGAAGTCACGCAAAGTCGGTTGCGGATTTTATTTCGACCAGGGTGGGCACATTAAAAAGTGAGGACAACAGAAACATTTACCCTATGGGCCAGATAGCTCAGATACCCATAAAATGCAAAGTGTGACTCTCATCAGCTCAGTAGCGGCCAAAAAAATCCTCAAGAGCCCATGCTCGCTCGCGACATGCGTCGACGAGAAAGAAAGAAAAAAAATCACATGGGGTCATCGCTCCCACGCAAGAATCGCGATGGAGCGATGACCCCTTTGTTTTTGTGAAAAGCAAACACCCTAGTTTGATTTACGGTTTTGTATGTTTGTGGCGGGCGGGGCCCGCGCCGAACATAAAACCCTAAATCGAATTGGGAGTTTTGCATGTTAAAAAAACAAAGGGGTCGTTGCTCCATCGTGATCGAGCAAAAACGCCCGTCTTTTTTTTTTAGTTTTCTTAAACACGCAAACCTATTCTTTTAACGCTCAAACCGTAATCAAACCCTTACCCCGAATCACATTCCAGATTCTAGGGTTTTATTTCTATGCGGGATCCTGTGCGTCCCCGCAGTATTGGGGCCGAGGAGGTTCCCTTTCAACGCATGGGGATTCTCGAACTCCCCTAAAAACAAACCTCTCTCGCTAGTATCGCAAACCCTTGAACGAAGGGGTTTGTGACACTAGCAGAGGGCAACTCATACCATGCGTCGTCAACGCATGCCATGCAGCCTCGCCATGCATTTTTGTCTGTTTTCTTTCTTACTAGCATGGTACTAGCGGCGATCAATGGGTGGTTAGGTTATTTTTTGCCGAATGATGGGCAAATCAGTTTTATACTTCTATTATTCAGGTATCTTGTATAGTCACCCTTACCTTATTTGGTCGTCTTTGCACATCTTTTTGTCAGACATCTCCATCGTTAACCTTTCGCATGACATCTTAATCCGCCCACCATCCGTGACCCACACATTCAAAACAAGATCGATCATTTCCGATGGAGATTATCCTTCATGAACTATCCATGAACAAGGTTATCGGTCCAAAGCACATCACTTCATCCTTACTTTGTTTCCACTCGGTAAGGAAGGTCTCAGAAAGCAGGGGCAAGGCTTTGACACATTCAAATGGTGATGTTGGTGACAGCGCTTTCAATTCAGTCTTGAAAACTCTTTGCCAACATGGACTGCCCCTCCAAAGTGGTCCCCATGGACATTTCCTTAATAATATCCAGGCTGCTGTCCTCGAATGCAGCAAGGCGTCCATCCCGGCGACCATGGGCGGTGTCCAGTAGATGGAACTGTCCACGTTGTTTAGAAAAAAACAGTGGCTCATAGACGGAAATAATGACCACGTAGTCTTCCGGACAGATGCGAAAGCGAAGCGCGTGAACCACCGCCGATTCACCGACTTTCTTCGAGCTGAATTTCCAGGAAGGCCAAAAATGGACGCCCGAAAGGGGGTGAGTGGAACTCGCTTTCCCAGTCACCGATTGCCAGCCAGGGCATAGCACGCACGCACCGCAGATTGGCATGCCTCCAAACGGCTCTGTGCATACTCGTCTCCTGGGCACGGCTGGATTTCCTTGAGGATGCCTTCTGTGATCCGGATAGTGGAGGCAGATGATTCCAAGGCTGGAACCATACTACCAGAGATACCCAATAAGAAAAACAAAGCAGATTTCTGACGAAGTGTGAACCGATCGAACGGGCATAGATTGTATGGCTGGCATCCGAGGTAACTTTTTTAACAAGGAGGATTGTGAAATCTATCGGATTAATATTTTGAGTTCAAAGGACCTAACCAAAAACGACAACGTCCTCGATCCATCCTCGGATGTATGTTTTGAGTGAGCGGAGCAAATGGCCTTACGTTCGATTCAGGCCGAAATCGTATATTGGTCGAACGGTGAAGAAAGAATTTGGTATTTCGGAGCTCTATTACATTGACCGATGAAGACCGTCGATACTCCCAATTCAGGCGGATACAAAGAAGAGTTCGTTTTCATTCATCTATTTTCAGGAGTCACAATGAACTGCACAGAACCTCGAGACAATGGAGATAGTGGCTCCAAAATCGACGTACAGTCCATCAATACATCGTCCTTGCCACATTTGGTCGACAGCTGGACACGTAGATTGCACTGCTTTCCAGACTGTCACCATTCGATCAGTCGGACGAGGACTCCTTGTTTTCAAGAAGCCTGCTCATCCATCACCCCATGACAGATCGATCACGTCGCCTATCGAAATCGCTACATCAGCAAATAACGCGAAAAAAGAGAAATACAACACCAGTACGAAATCCAATTATGTAAACCCTAGCTATCAGTTACGGAAAACTATACGCCACAATCTGTCTTAAAATCATACCTGACCCATTCACACTTCCAACAACCCCACAATCTGTTTTTTCCAGTTTCCTGTGCACAAGTGGAACTTGCAAGGCACTGAGAAAAACCAAGGGTATGGGAGAAGTCATCACTCTTTTCAATTCTTATTTCCTAATGCCAATGTTCGATCTATGTCAATGCACCATCCTCTCTAATGTCATGAGTACAACCAAAGTTTAAAAGCCTTGTCATTTCGATGATTAATCAATTATCCTTCTAATGATTTCACATATCAATTATCAATGATTTGTTTTTTCATCTTACAGATCGGAAGGAACGGGAAAATGCTTATTTATCTTTTCTTCACATAAAAGGGTGCACTGAATCATTTCCTAGAAGAAGAATCAAAGTTCTTCAATTATGGTTCATTTAAAAACTAGAAACAAACTACAATAAAAAGACCAAATAAACATTCCCTTAGGAGAACGAAGAGTAAAAGAACATCTTAAGCAACATTATGTATCAATTGAGGCTTTAAATGGGTAAACACATGTGTAACCTTTTCTTCCATTAAATGAAACATAAAAAGACAATGCTCCACATACTCCATACACCCAGCAAGATATTCTATAACTGAGTAAGAAAGGAGAAATAAGCAATCTTCAAGTCACATTCCATGTGGCTTGAACATGTTTATGCCGTCCATTCATGCATTGATCACAACAAAAACCTCAAAACAATCGATTACGACAAAAATCATGCAATGGAGAGTGTTTTTTCATGCTTTTTCAAGAATTAACTTGCATTGAAACTGAACATGTTGTGCCTCGCTATTGTGAGACTCATCATGTTCCCGTAAAGAAGAAGTCCCCCTTTTTTCAATATTATTCTAGGTGAGGTTTGAAGGTCGTGCTAGGAAAGAACCAAGTGGTTGCCTGTGGGTATGAAAACCGTATATGTTTTAAATGGGTTTGTTTTTTTATAGAAATAGGGTGTCGATACCTAATCATTTATAGAATACCCGATAAATCATACACATTTCTTAACGATAATGTGCATGTTGCAAACTGTAAAGACGAGGTTATCATATGATTGTAAACAACTGAGTCATTTTTTCCTTGATGGCCTTTGTTGAATCATGTTCATGGATCATGGTAAAGGAGTATCATCATATAAAGAAGTGAATTGAAAAGGAGAGAGCACAGTGGGGGAAGACGTTCTCATTTGAGCCCTCACCGCCTCCAAGTTCAAATCAAAAAGGAGAACATTATTCCACACCCAACTTGGTAAGAAGTGAAAATGATGCTCATAATATAGTTTCACACACAAATCTCCTCATTTTCTATAAAACACGCATAATCACGCTTGCACAAACAAATAGTCCCAACCACAAGCACAAGCTATAGTCCAATACATTACAAACCAAAAAAAGTGTAACACCAGAAGATGAAAATAAAATGAGTACATAAGCACGCTAGATGGTTACAAAGTGGCTCCCTTACTGAGTAAACGCCCATAGCAACCTCAAACAACCACCAGATAAACCATGTTTTAACTTTAACAACCTTTGCATGCTAGAATCTAACATGATTCTTTCGGAAATCTGATGTGTTGAATTGTTGTGAATAGATAAGATAGTGTGCATCATTTTAATTCTAAAAACGCTTGAAAATTGAAGCCATTTCATCATGCTGCACATATTGACACACTTCTAAACCACAATTCATTGCTTAATGCATGTTTAATGTTTTAATAGTATGGAAAACATGCCAAAGTATGGAATCAGAACTCACAAGGATTTTAACCCAACAATTGACAAAAAAAAGATTTTCTTCATGTTGAAAATTCACTAAAATTATTAACATCAAATAAAATATCATCTTAAAATAAAAATAGAAGAGGTGATGAAGACGCAAAATACATTTAAAACATTATGAAGGTTAATCACAGCTTGATAACCTTCCTTTACACTACATAATTTAGTGAACCATCCTCTTTATTAGTTGAAGTATCAACAATGTATAACAAAGGATGTAAGGATGAAAATATCACATCATTTTTATGGATTGTATAAGAAAAACACCCCAATATTGAAACAATTTCTCAACCATTTCCTCCTACAACTGTGAAAAATAATAGTGGTAAAGAGCGATTAGAGTCTCTTTGCGCACTCGGTCATCATTTGGTTTTCATTTATCTATGATTACAATTGGGCAATGGCCCTTTGTCCTTTCATTTGTTTTCTGCAAACGATGGCATATGAAATTAGAGGTAACAACCTACATCCTCATAGGGAATAAACACGTACAAATCAAGAAAGGAGAGGTCCATTAATAATGATCAATGAAACAAATATCCATGAAACAACAATGTTGAAAATGACACACAAGCTAATAACATTAGGAATGAGAAACCTTACCAAACCCTACCAAAATTACGTTCATGGTAGAGAGTTATGTTTTTCCAAGGGCAATTGCTACCCCTTTGTTACTACGACCTAGCAAGTTCCCTTTCAATGCATGGAATGTGTTTGACCACGCATGTAAATTGGCTTAAACAACAACAAAAAACATAAAGTGTCATGTTTGATGTCTAATGAAGCATGGGACTTTGTTATTGTTTGCAGAAGATACAAACATCAAAAATCACACTTGGCATGCATGTCACATGCATTTAGTGTGTATTTTGAGTAGAAAGCACAAAACAAAGAAACATTAAATAACTCTCAACTTTTTCTTCAGAGGTACTAAATGATCTATTGCATTTATCCCCGATGTTGAACTGTTCAAAGGAGAAGAAACATCATAAATGGTATAATTGTATTTGCAATTGTATCAAATTGAGTGATGAACCATATTGATGCCGAGTTTGTTAAGGAATAAAAGGACAAGAGGTCGTAAGCTGAAGCACAACTATGCTCGTTTGCATAGTTCTTATTAATTTCATTACAAAGGACATCCAAATTTTCCCCTCATGGACTTGACCTGTTCACTTCTCAATGGAGAAAGCTGCTTTGATTTGTTCAATTTTTATTTGTCTTAAACCCTTCTTCACATGAAATCTGTTTCAAGGGATCATTCCATCATATGAGTTTTAACCCACCGAAATTTCACATTGGCGAAAAGCTTCCTCCGAAGGAAAGCTTCACCAAGCAATCTGGAAAATAAACATCACAAGAATCCTTCAAGTTCAATCATTCCTCTAGAAAGGAATGATGCTTCCATGTGGCTACTTTAGCCAATTCCATGCAGAGTCACCTCAATGTTTCACAACATTAGTCCCTTATGATCGATTGGTCTAAGGGTATTTATTACACAACCATGAAATTTGCATTTGATGTGCGTTTTTTTGACCTAGACAACTAAAGGGTTGTCTAACCAAGGTCAGGTGTAACATAACAAATTTACGAGTTTTGCTTTCTTAAAGCCTCCTCAAAATGTTCTTACCATTTATTCTATTCCAAGCCTTTACGAAAGCAACAACACTCGATGAAAAATCTTGTAAGGTCAAAGCAATGAACATTTAAGAGTGGGAAATGACCATAAAAACACAAAATCCACAAATGTGGTTGAAACATCCACATTTTATGTCATTTCAAGCATAAGAAAGATTTACGCTAGCTTAAAAATGACACCTCTCAACAAGAAATCATAAAATATAAAAACGAAAACAAAACTGCATAGAATTATAATTTCAAAATCATAACGTTATCATCGTCATCATACATCCTCACCTACATGATTGACATATACATTTTATCATATAAATGGCACATATCTTCTTTGACCTTCTTCTCATTTTAAGGAAATGCAAAGAACAAAAGAATGAATTTTTTAGTATAAATCAGATCTAGTTAAAACTTCTTTTCGAAGGAGAAACATTAAGAGGGATCCAAATCCACACACAACCCACCTTTTTTCTTCTAAGGAAAATATTGTACTAAAAATACAAAAATTCATCTTCTGTTTTCCTTAGACTAAAAATGATTGGAAGCATTTCTACCAACCCTATTCACATTTTACCAGAACAAAAATTAAAGAAATAATTATGTGCACAAATGAAATCATAAAAATTCTTTTAATGTGGACTTCTGAATTCTATTGAAGCGTTTCATGAACCAAAGTTTTGCAAACAACCTGCTCTTATCTTCTTGAAATTCGATTTCCATGGTAGAATTCAATGAATGGACCGAATTCATGTCACCCTGAATTCTGAGAAAGATAAGCCTCCTTGTATGAAGTTATTAAAAGCTTACGAGAAACATTAAAAACATCCTAACTACAACACATGTTATTCAGCACAACTATATTTGGTTGATTGTTCTTCCATCTTCATGAAGTTACTAGATATTCCATTAATATCCACATGCTTTAGATTGGTGGGAAAAAAAAAAGAAACACCCTCAATATGAAGCGATCATCATATTCATATCCAAACAAATTCTTGATAATTCTCTTAATGAAAATTTCAAACCTCTATTCATAAGAATTACTTATATCATCTTGTACTTATTAGTATTGTAAAAATAATGATCAAATATACGAGTGAACACATTCCATTTAAAACGCTTCTTTGTAAACAACTTGCTCACACTTTTGAAAACCTCAAGATTTAAATCAGAAATAATGTGCATTCAAAGGACCCACATCCATCTATGTCCAAGAGAAAGAAAATAAAAATCGTTTTTAACCCATTCACATATTTATTTAATGAAATAATTTTTATCTGTCATTTTCGGAAAGTACCACTTAGAATGGGAACATTTATGATTAATTATAAAGGAGAGTTTTTTGATCTCTCAATATTTTACAATAAATTAAAGTTTCAGCCATGGCAAAACATCCGCCATTCCAAATTAGAACCATTGGTGTTTTAAGAGTGAGGATTCAATAACACACATTATCACAAAAACAATTGTTCTCTACTTGAAGAAAAAACAAAGAAAATACAAGAATACGCCACATGACTTATGTTGCTACAACAAAAACGATAAACATAAAGTTAAGGAGAAGGATACAAAAAATACATTGCTTTGTTAACTAAACTTGGTGAACTTCACGAGAATGAACACCACACAAAAAAATCATTACTCTTCAAAGAAAGAGGGAACTTAAAATTAAACATTCAGAAACGACATTGAAAAATAATGAAGATGACAAGAACATCATACATTCAACAATTTCCCTATGTAATGCAAGTTTTCGGGTAACTCAAATGTGATTAACCCCTCAGAAGAAATACATGAGATAACATGAGGATAAGGGACCGTCAAGTGCTGGGATTTTGACAAAGCAAGCCATTCTTCCCCTCTTTTCGCTTGATTTGATACCCACAATGGGCCGCAAAATCAATTTTACTCCTATGGTTCTATTTTTGCATTCTCTTTTCATCATTAAACGAACAAGACTTACAACGTGGAAAAGCACTAACGATAATTCAAGGTTGAAGGCCCCTCAAATACCTTAGCTTTGGCCATATGGGCAAATTTATTGTCTTCTGGATGGATTGAAGCATAATTTGTGCCTCATTTAGCGAACAAGCCTTGGAATGTGGATAAGCACTATGGATGATTCAACGTTTAAAGACCCTCAGAAACCTCGGTTTTGGCCATTTGGGAAAACTGTGTATCAAAGAAGAACATGGAAATCCTTCTTGAGATGTTGAAAACATCAAAATTCGAAAAATGATGAACATTCCTTTTTCTTAACTCAAAACACAAAGTAAAATAATTATCTAAAACAATACTTGATTTGGAACTTCCATAAGATGCTTTCAAATCAATTAACTTGGAACACGATTTGCATATGACAATCGAAAAATAATAAAAATGTTAGAATACCTGTATCAAGTACGAATAAACTTTTGATTTTTGCCTTATGTGTGATCCATGAAGGCACCACATGGAATTGATCTTGGTTTAGTCATTTCGAACACTTCTACTGAATACTATCCCTTTCCCATTTGTACATTGTTATCGATCTCTTCATACTTTACTACAAAAGATGGAAGCAAGTTGTTTCCCAAAATTTACTCGGGTAGAAATCGTAATCTGCATCATGCAGGAGGTAATAATGGAAAGGTTGCTCATGGGAATTTTCTACAAATACTGCTTCAAAGGTTCATAGTCATGATGGTCCTTGTGGTGGACTTAGAGGTATGGAAACTAGCCTCGTCCATGAAATACCATATACAACTTGTGGGTAATATGAGGAATCTTCTTACACAACATTAGTAATGAGGATGCATTAATATAAACAAAACGTAATGCAAGTGACATGGGTTTCTTTCTCATATGAGTTCTCAAACAAAAGTGTTGACATTCTTCTTTCCCTTTTCAAAGATAATCATAACAAACATTGTCCACAACATTTAGGGAAAAGCTTGTCATTTGCTTGCATTTATGCATTCCCGGGAGTTATCAGTAAGACCCCACGTCAATTGATTATTTATGACGCTCTTCTCCAAATCCAAATTCTAATAGCAAACATTCATTCATGAACAATAATGTATATTTGAATAAAAATTTCGATGTTTATTTGCCATTTGTTGTGTTTGAAAAAAATGGAGGCCTGGTGATGTGCGTGCATGAAAATACAAAGAGAATGAATCAAACATTTATTTATAAAGAAACAAGAGAACGTCTGGCAAATATACGTCATTCAATAGTATCTCTCAACTTAGAACACTTCGCATTTGGAACCAATATATTGTTTTCATGTTCAACAGCTACCACACAATGAAATACTCTTCAATGAAGCATCTCCCTTTGCCTCATGCCATGAATAATGGTTAGTTTATTGCTTTTTCCAAAGTGGTACAAGTGCAAAGGATTCAATAACAATCATTTCATAGAAGGTGTTGAATAGATATTTTCAAAAACACAAAATCCTAGATTTCTTCTTAAAACGTTTATGAATAAAGTTTCATTATTGCAAATTTAAACTCCTTTCTTAAAAAAATATTACAAAGCTACTACATAAAAATAAAATGAAACCACGTATTAAATGACTCACACAATGGGTAGCATGGATTGAGATATTCCTAAAACACCTACCTTGATTGGACAACCTTTGTATTCAAGTCAACAATTACTTTTTTTTCTCTATGTCTTAATCTTTTCAAATTTAGCCTTAGTCATCAAGTGCTCAGTTACAAACATAAATGTTTACTTGGCATGATTAGTGCCATTGAAAGGTTCACTACGTGCTCGAAGTGCCACATCCTTTTAAGTATTGTGATTTGCATCTTTAAGCTTTGTATGTGACATAAAAATGCCTTCAATTTTCTACAAACCTTTCATGGTAACATCTCCCCATCTATGGAAGATATCATCACGATGATGACATGCCTTTATTCTTTCTTCCAAGTTATCTTCTTGTTTTGTGATGCATTCTGGTCTAAGAGTAGTGAAGGGTGAGAACATGTAGAACCTTATAATAACAGCAAGGATGTTACTTATGGATGTTACATTTTCTTTTTATCCTTATGAATGGTTCATTATGGTAACTACGTTTTGGTTGAGCAAAGGATGTGTATAAGAGTCATTCATGGCAAATAACAAGCCTTCATGTAGTTTAGAGACACGCTTGACGAGAAAAATAAGTCTATGTGCGTTTGGTGGGGCTTAAAAAACCATTATCAACCTTGTTCATGTTACTTGTTTTGTGTTTAGTACTGAACCAAAGGATTGTGAGAAAAAACACACCCCTCTTGAAATAAGCACTATTGTAGGTTCAAACCTAAATTGACAAGTTAAGCACATAATCTTCCTTCCTCACAAAGTTTGGCATCATCTTTGCACTTGTTAGCTTGACGTGCCTTAATGTATTACAAGAAACATGAAATCAATACATCAACCTCAACAAAAAATGTAAAAACGTTGAATGCTTGATTTGTTTTATATTAACCTTAAACTAATGTCAACAAATGACGTGATCAAACATGTGACTTCCTAAAAAACCCCTGTTCATCTCTTATGCATTTTTTATCACATCCTTACAGCACGTTCAACACGATGTCCAGCCCTCACTTTGCAATTGATAATTGTCTCGGTAACCATCAAAGAACTCGACATCAATTGTTTTCCTTAAACACATTTATGTTTTGGTACAACCTCAGAAGAATGCTATAGTATTGGATTATGTTGTTCTTGGTAAAACAAAATGGGGGAGGGCAAGAGGGGCCTTTAAAAAACCTATGATAACAAGGTGAGGTTAGAACTCACTTCAATTACAAAAAGGCTAGGAACACATTTGTACATTTTGTCAAAACACAAATCATCATCGTTAAGGAGATTATGTGGATTACTCTCCATAAAACGAATGGTTAGGAACAAACTGACAATGCTTGTAAAACTGCAAAACCCTCACTCCCATGTGCTGATTATTCACAAAATAAGTGATGGAAGCATTAAAACCAATGATTATTGCTTTTTAATAGTAATAAAATCAGAAGTTAAGTTCATGAAAACATTTCTTGTAGAACAATCATTCAAAAAAAAGCATCACGTAGAAGGGACATAATTTGGACAGGAAGAACATGTAGAAGAAGTCATTCATTCTACAATCCATCAAAAAAGTCTCACAAAATGTAATGTCATTGAAAATATGAAGAAAAAACAAATCATAAATCATGACTTATCTTGTGCTAAAACATTCTGAAATATTGGATGAAAAGAAAAACGAAGAAAATTTACATAATGTGCAAATTACAAAAATGAACACTCATGCTAGAATACATGCACACTAGATCGTTTCCTGTATTGATGTGATGTTGAAGTTTCCTTATAAAAAAGACCGTGTTTTCTTACGTATTGTCAGGTAGTCAAACCTTGTTAATTTTAATGAATAAATAATTTTGATGAAGATAGAAAAAATGTATAAAGGGTCTTTAATTCTTCATGAAGGATGTGTTTAGTGTTATTACCCTGAAATTGTGAAGACTACAGCTTGAAACATATTTCAGGTTAAATGCTTTCTTTTTAGTCATCTAAAGTAAAACATTGTAGTTTGTCTCTCATTTTGAAAATGTTAAATTGAACATCAATGTCATGCCAATGACACACACAAAGCCCAAACCCAAAAGCAACGTATTTTATCCTATGCCTCTCCCAAACAAAATTGTGACTTAGTCAAAACTTTTTTTTCTACACTTGGCAAGAATTCTTCAGAATACAAAGAAATCCATGCACGTTGATGACCACTTTCAAATCACTTCCGAAACTCATCAAAACATGTCTTTTTTGTTCCTCAAAATTTAGGAATATGGAAGAGGTTCTTTCAAGCGTCTTAGAAAAACCTCTTCAACCTCGAAATTTGGTTTTGAAGATCGTCGTCCAACCAACAAGGGAGTTCTCAAACCAACAAATCAAGAAACGGCGTTGCGTCAAGTAAACCACTAAAAATCTAAATGGTTGGACCAAACCTTTTTTCCTCGCACTTGCAAATTGTATGTACATGGTTGAGTTTTCGAACTTTCAACAACGAAGTATACTTTCCACTTCTCAAAAGTAACCAACTAGCCCCATTCTCGTGAAAAGCCCCATTTTCAAGTGTGATCCACCTTACTTTTGGCCGACGTAATACTTGGTATCAAAGCGCAATAGCTTAAGCGTGGAATGATACTATTTGTACCTCGAGTCGAGACTCTCACGCTTCTTTAAGTGTATGTCCACCAATAAGAAGTTAGAAGACTTGATAATGAACTCAGTGCATGGAGCAAGCGCAACAGGCAATAACACCAGTAAATGGCAAAGACACTTTCGATGGCAAAGGATTCCTTGGAAAGGACCTTTAGCCTCATTTAGGGAGATGAATTGATTAGTCTTGCACCTCCAATACAATGACTAATTTGGAATTTGGCATGTCGGACATGCGAATTCCACATGCACCACCGACAAATGCAGCTCCACCGTCAAGAAGAGACAAAATCATACAATGTTTTAGACAGCTAGCGTAGATGGAAGTGTTTAAACAAACACGTTTTCAACAACATCGGTATTAATCCGCAAAAATCTTTGACTCCAAAGTGCAGGAAGTAGTTGTGGCAAATCAACTTCACATCGGCATATCCTTTGTTTGTCAT
Source organism: Penium margaritaceum (assembly GCA_023375785.1). Classification (NCBI taxonomy): domain Eukaryota; kingdom Viridiplantae; phylum Streptophyta; class Zygnematophyceae; order Desmidiales; family Peniaceae; genus Penium; species Penium margaritaceum. The sequence goes on along the minus strand of SZWC01035815.1, from coordinate 3,706 downwards.
GGGCTTTCTGGGTTGTTTTTTCTAGGTAATTACAAATGACGGACTATCAAGATCATCTTGACAAGTTTAGAGGTATACTTCACCGCTGCTAGTGTTCACTATGAGAAGCAAAAGGTAACCTTACACCCTTGCTTTTACAATGAATAGCATAATGTTGGTGGGCCAATCTAATGGCCATCCAACAAGACTAGGCAACTACAGGGAGTGTTCCAACGGCTACGGCATCGTCTACACCAGGCGTACTATATCCCAAACAGGTTCACATGATTTGGAAGTTATCAATACCAACCTTGTACAACTGACGTGACTTCACTTAAACACTCATCCCTTGCTTCGACCAAGAGAATGAGAAAACATAGGTTTGTTACCGGCTACAACGATTAAAGCAGCTTTTCAACGTGGCAAAGTAAACGCATTATTTTCAAAAAATCATCATAAGCAGCAACATCAATGAGGATGAGTTTTTTTTTTACAATGAAATTAGCCTTAATACCAATATTTGAAGAGTGGTTGCAACTTAAGACATTACCATCAATTTTTTTAAGATAATTGCAGATGTTTATCATATCCACTCCATAAATTTTGATTCAAAGACTCATGAACCCTATAGTTGGCATTTAATATATCAGCTAGAATAGAGTTGTGGGCATCGGTTATGAAATTTTGAGAACTTGGCCTCAATGGAATAATCCATTATTGTCAAGCTCTCAAGTTGAAGAGTTCCAATAAAATGGAGATCAATGAACTTTATTGTTGCACAAAAATGGGACACATCACGAACAATCACCTTGAGCAAATCAAGAGGGTGGAAATAGTAGAAAAAGGAAAAAAGGGACAGGAGTTGAAATCGACATAAAGAGAGAGAGAAGATGGCAAAACTCCTTCCCTTGCCAAAAATCTGAAGCAAAATGATCGCCTGCCCAAACGGGTATGACTGCCTAATATGAGGATCCCTAAGATCCAAAAACTTCAGGAGGGAATTTAGGATGACTTGCGTTTGACAAAGTTGAGAGTGTAATCGAGGGGTTACAATAGTTAAAAAAACGTTGTAGGGGCTACTTCATGGATGCGCATCCTAGAAATTTGTACATAATGAACTAGTGAGAATGTGGGTATCATGCACAAACGTGGGGCTTTTGAAGGAAAAACTGTTGACGAACGACTTTGTACCCGCCGTCTTAAGTAGCCATTATGACTATAGATCGAGGATCTAGAGGATGAAACTTTTGGAGGTCTTTGCCTATGAGCAACCACAAGGCGATCCTCAGGAATAATTTCATTCACTAGCAGAATTCGAAATTCGAGTGGAGTAGTGATCCCTGTGAACATCCAACACGATAAACAACACATTTTTATGCCGCTTGTTCACGACCAAAATCCAACTAACGTGCGACAAACAACATAAGTGCAAAAGAAGTGAACATGCGTGAGTAATGACCAATAGTAGTACCAATGTGGCTAGACGTGGCAAAAAGATACGTGAGGAGAGGGGCCACGATGTTGTTGGTCCAGGTCGATTGGAGCAGCACAAGCACAAATGGGAAGCCCAAACTTACAAATGAGCCTCATCAGCCTCATCAACTTCATGGACACATAGTTCACAAACGTACCTGAGGATCTCACTTCACTTGTGAAGGAATTCAAAGTGGTGTTTGTAAACACACTATGGAATAAAATCCTTCCAAAATGCGACATCATCTACTAATTGAAGCTCAAACTCATAGCCTTACTGAAATCATAACGTAAGTTGCATTTCAAGCCATTCATTTTCAATGGAGTCAACTCATTAATATTCTTTTATTCGACAATGTACAAGGTGTGTTATTTCCAATTTTACATATTCTTATGTAAAGTGCTTGTGGATGGTCATTTCATTGGTTTTACCATGCCTTTTTAGACTTATTGAAATAGTTGTATGTATGACTTAATTTTCATATAGAAAGGTTCTTTTTGGGTTTTGTATCCATTTGAAAACATTTTATATGTAAATCTCTCTTACATATCTAATAGGAGTTGAGGTTAGTGTTTGCCACATTTTGTGAGATCCTTTCAAATGTGATAATGAATAAAAGTTTCTCTTTTTCCTTTAAGAAGTTTTTAGTTTTCCGTTTTGAATTGATAAGATTTTTATATTTTTGTATTTCCTCTATTTTTACCCATTAATAGCATATGAGATTTGAAATTTTTCATGCATTAGATGTTTTATTCGTAGATAAATTCATGAATTATTATTTATAATATATGATTCATTAATTTTTGCCCTTTTTCAGTTATCATTAAGTATATTGGGCTATCCACCACCGTTTCTACTTTTTTTAGAAGAGCCAATGGTTCCTTCATTTTGCTACTTTCTCGTAGGGAAGGATAATGTGTTCATTTTTATCAGAAGTTTGAGATTTTTATTTTTGACAAAGTTAAATTTAAATTATTTTGGTGAATGTTTTGAAAGTATCCTTGAGAACATGGTGAACGAATGTTGACTTACATAGAACCAAGGTTGGAACAATGTTTCCACATTGCTCAAGCATACGGTATCACTCAAGTGATAACAATGATGCAACTGTAGTTTTAGGATTTAATGAAAGGTGATCAAAGAGGTTTGAGTATCCATTGCCTGCAAGTCAGTTTTCTGCTGGTTTGTTTTTTTGTCATTTTCCATCAGTGTAGTTTGTGTGCACACTGCAGCTTCTAGACATTCTTGAAAGGGGCATTCTGGTACTTCGATTAACTTCTCCGAGATTTTGCGGTCATGCACCAAGAAATTCTAGCTTCCAGTAGAGCCCATGCAACATCTTTACGGAAAAATATTGTTCCAATGAGCCTCGTTAAACACATGAAACCTTTCGGTCGTCAGCAGCTGCTTAAAATATCTTAGCGCGTGACCGATGTGAGGCAATTGGCGGCGCTGAGTGAATGCGTCTTGACCACCATCATCAGCTGCCAGCCACGTACGCCAGTGTACACGTTTGGTACCATGAACTTTTTGACCTTGGTCAAAAGTTGTTCTTCAATGTTTAAAAACCTCATCCTCCGACCGCCGCAAATCTTGGTCTAAAGTTGTAAAGGGAGGGGCTCAAAGTTCGATAACATTGAACGTTTCTGCTCGGGGACTCTCGATAGACACTAGTCTCGGTCAGATTTCACCGCGGTGGCCGTTAAAACAGTGGAAAGACTGACATTTCGTTTTCGGATGGCTCAGATGGCATCGTCGGATCGGTGATGCTCTCAGATGGCTTCAGGCCCCCATCTCCCGCTTCCTGTGGGCTATTGGCCGATGGCCTTCTCTCCTGGCTTGAGCCCACCATGGACCACCCAGCTCATGGGGAGAGTGGCTCCAATGGGCTCCGATGGCCACAGAAGCCCATCCCGGTCGGAGGACAGAGGCGGACTTCGCGAAACTGCGTAGAGGCATTGTCGTGACTTCATGTATTCAGTCTGAGGGGTAGTTTGGATGTCACCACATTTGGTCCGCGACTCGGTTTTTGGTGGCCACACAATGACGTGGCACTGTTCACCAGTGGTCTAGTGAGCCTGCAATCATTTCTCATCATAATAGTTGCTCCGTTGACTCTCCATGGGTGTGGATTCATTTTTACTCGTTAGTGCGTCGAGCGGTCCATTTCATTACGCGAACTTGTTCTGAAGTCATAGTTCGGTCGTCGGGTGAGCATCAGCGAAGTCGACGTGGCCACAAACGAAGCCCATG
>SZWC01035807.1:0-13729 GCA_023375785.1 Penium margaritaceum | reverse complement strand
TGAACTGAGTAACAAGCTCTACAGAGCTGGGGGGGGCCTAGAACTTGGAGGGGTCTCCCATTGTTGTTCATTCTTCATTCCTAATCAGTCATTGTCAGTTTTCAGCTGCTTTCTGGCGCTAACTCTGGCGCGCACGTTTCTGAGTAACAAAACCCAGAGCTTCCAGACTTAGACTCTAGAGCAGCAGACTGAGGGGGCAGCTGACCTAAGCAACGAGTGTGGAAGCCCGCACGCTGCATCAACAACGCTGCTGCCCCAACATGCTGCATAGTTTCCTTTTTGGTATCAGAGCCAGAGCCTAGCAGCAGCAGCAGAAGACTGGCGAACAGGTGCCAGACAACGCCGGCGGACCCCCATACGCGCCAGTGCAGGGGAAATGCTGTCGGATTTTTTCCGGCAGCATTGACCCTCCTGGTGGCGGTGTCAGAATTTCTCCCACGGCCACTGGGCCAGGGGAAATGCTGCCGAAATTTTTTCGGCAGCACTAACCCCCACGCGTGACGCGAGGAGGTGAGCGGCAAGCGGCGTCTGACGTCTGTGGGCGACGACGCACGCGTCGACGCCACCTAGGTGCAGTGACTCGCACCACCAGCAGCAGCAGGCAGAAGCAGCAGCTCGCAGCAGCACGCAGCAGCAGCAGCTCGTAGTAGCAGCAGCAGCAGCAGCCCGCAGCAGCAGCAGCTCGCAGCAGCAGCAGCAGCAGCGTGCAACAACAGCAGCTCGCAGCAGCAGCAGCAGCAGCCCGCAGCAGCAGCAGCTTGCAGCAGCAGCAGCAGCAGCGTGCAGCAGCAGCAGCAGTGTGCAGCAGCAGCAGCAGCCCGCAGCAGCAGCAGGCAGCAGCCGCAGCACGCAGCAGCTGTAGCAGCGTGCAACAGCAGCAGCGGGCTGCAGTAGCTGCTGCAGCGAGCCGCAACAACCGCCAGCTGTAGCAGCAGCAACAGCAGCGAGCAGCAGCTGCCAGCCGCGGCTGCTGCTGCCCGCTGCTCGCAGCGAGCGAGCAGCGAGCAGCAGCTCGCTGCTGCCAGCGAGCAGCAGCTCGCTGCTGCTATGCGAGCAGCAGCCCGCTGCTCGCAGCAGACAGCGGGTTGCTGCCCGCTGTGACAGGAAGAAAAAAAAAGAGAAAAAAAAAGGCAACAAAACAATTCCCCCACCCCCGTAGCTCGCTACAGTAGCCTGCAGCTGCAGCGAGCAGCTGCTGCAGCATGCAGCAGCTGCAGGAGCATTCAGCTGTAGCAGTGAGCTGTAGCAGCTCGCTGCTGCAGCAGCAGCAGCCATAGCAACTACTGCAGCTCGCAGCACGAGCAGCAGCAGCTGCAGCACCCGCAGCAGCAGCAGCAGCACACGGCTGCAGCAGCAGCAGCAGCAGCAGCAGCAACAGCAACAGGAGCAGCAGCAACAGCAGAAGCAGTAGCAGCAGTAGCTGCAGTAACAGCAGCAGCAGCAGCAGCAGCAATAGTAGCAGCAGCAGTAGCAACAGCAGCAGCAGCAGCAGCAGCTGCAGCAACATCAGCACCAACAGCAGCAGCGGCGGTCCCTACATTCGCCGCTGCTGACGTCAGCACCTCTCTGCTGACGTCAGCGCTGACGTCACTACTGACGTCACTGCTGACATCATCAACAAAAAAAAGGGGGGGGGAGGGTGAAAGGGGAAAAGGGGAAGGCTAGATGAGTGGGTAGATTCCCCACTCCCCCAACCCCTTGTTGAAGCCTCAACACAAGGACAACACAAAGAGAAAAAAAAAGAAAAGAAAGGAGAGGACACCAAGGCATGGCTGATAGTCCTGACGAGGGGGGTTCCTCCTCTGATGGGGGGACCCCTACCCCTCCCTTCTTGCAGCGATTGCTGCAGCACCAGCAGCAGCAGCAGCACCCGCCGCCGCTGCAGCAGCAGCAGCAGCCGCCGCCGCCGCACGACCAACAGCTGCCGCCGCCGCCGCAGTAGAACCAACCGCCGCCGCCATTGCAGCAGCAGCAGCCACCGCCTCTGCAACAGCAGCTGCCGCCGCTGCAGCAGCAGCAGCCGCCGCCTTTACAGCAGCAGCCGCCACCGCCGCTGCAGCAGCAGCCGCCGCCCATCCAGCAGCAGCCGCCACTGCTGCAGCAGCCGCCACCGCTGCAGCAGCAGCAGCCGCCGCCCATACAGCAGCAGCCACCGCCCCTGCAGCAGCAGCAGCCGCCGCCTCTACAGCAGCAGCAGCAGCAGCAGCGGCTCACGGGTAACGTTGGCGGCACCCCTGACCCGCTTGCTGCTCTTCAGCAACAACTCGCCGCCTTGACCCAGCAGCTTGCGGCGCTACAGCCAGTGGCCTCCCAAACCGCCACCAGCGCGCTGCCGTCCTTCATACCTCCAGGGTACGCCAGCCCAGCTGTGTCTGCTGCCACGTACTACCTGGCAAAACAGCAGACTCAGCGTCAGTGGCAGACAGTCACTTCCGTCCTTGGCCCCACTCCGGGTGCCGGCCGCAGGCAGAAGGATTTTGAGACGCCGTCGCCGCCGCTTCAGGCCGGCGAGCAGTTCCGAAGCTGGGAACTTAACTTCCGGATCTGGGCGCAGGGTGAGGGTCTGTGGGCATACTACACCCTCCCTTACGACTCCACCCAGGCCGACCAGTTGTATGACGCTGGTCGCGCCGCCCGTGCTCTTGTCCCAGTCGCCCCTCCAGCTTCCCGCCTGGCCTTAGAACCTTTCCTCGGCGATGTCACGGCTGGTGCCATCCCAGACCCTGCAGCCGCCTGGCACGTCCTCACCAGNCCATAAAGCGCGGCGCCACTAGCGACTACGCCGACGTCTTCGTACACTACCCCCAGGATGTCCTCTCCACCATGGCGACCCAGGGCACCCTCATGCCCTGGGCATACGAGCTCTTCCTCCGTATTGAGGAAGCTCGCCAGGAGTCCCAGCACCATCGTGCGGAGGCGCTTGCATCCCGAGCTGTCGCCTCCCCTGCCGTTGCCTCCGTGGCCGTCGCCTCCCCCGCCGCAGCAGCCTCATCGTCGTCGGGGAAGAAGAAGAAGAACCGGAACAAGAAAGGCAAGGGTCAGCCGCAGCAGCAGTAGCAGCAGCAGCAGTCGTCGACAGGTTCCTGCGGTGGTGGCTCGGTCTGCCACAACTGTGGTCAGCCCGGGCATGGATGGTACACGTGCCCTATCCCGACGGACGAGGCGCGCATCGTCGCTACCATGCGACGCCAGCGGGAGTGACGCCTCGCCTCTGCCGCCGTCGCCGTTGCTGGCCCGACCACTTTGACCTCGTCCAGCGGCTCTGCCACTCTGGCAGCTCCGCCTGTCCCGCAGACACCCGCGCCGCAGCAGTACCACCCGCAGCCGTCGGCGCCCCCGCTCCCTTCACCAGCGCAGCTCTCCTACTACCCGGGCTCCGGCGCCGTCACTCCGCACTCCGTCTACACTCCCGGGCCCTCCTCCCGTGAGCGTCAGCTGGAGCAGTTCATCGCTCTCCAGCTCGGCCTGCCACGCCCTCCTCCCCAGGGAAGTGCGAGTTGCATCACCTCCTGCTCTGCTGCCCAGCCCTGCATGACTGAGACTGAGCTGCGGTCATGTCCCGTTCCATCGTCTGTCTCATCGTCGCCCGTGGTTTCCTCCGCCCCTCTCCTTGATGATATTGCTTGGCTTGACGATTGGCAGTCCCGTTTCGTGCCTCCGTCCACCGCGTCTGCGTCCCTCGCCTGCTGCCATGTGACCGTTAGCGATCTAGCAACCCTGGTCGAGGACCCTACTGAGACCTGGATCATCGACTCCGGGGCCACGCATCACATGATGGCCTCTCGTGAGGCCTTCAGTATGCTCGGTCCCGTCGGCGATGTCTCCGGTGTCCGGACGGGCTCCGGACAGGTGTTACCTGTCCGTGGTGTTGGCGTCATTCGTTTTCGTGGTCCTGCCGGTGACGTTTTTCTGACTGATGTCCTCTTCGTCCCTGGTCTCGAGCTCAGCCTCCTGTCCGTGACTGCCTTTGACCGCATGAGCATGGATGTCGTGCACTCGCGTGGTGTTGGCACTGTGTCGTTGCGTCCGTCTGGTCTTGTCGTCCTGCACGCCACCGCCCGTGGCAACCTGTGGCATGTTCCTCGTCTCTCCTCTTCTTCTTCCGTCTCCCCTACGTCGGCCGCCACAGGCCATGTGCTCGTCACTAGCACGCTTTCTCCTCAGCACACCCGCCTCTTGCACCGCCGCCTCTGCCACGTCCACTCTGCCGCTGTGGACAGCATGCTTCGCACCGAGCCTGCCTCGGGCCTTGACCCGGAGACTTTCCCTCTCCCGTGCCCCACAGAGTGCATTGACTGCGCTCAGGGGAAGATGCACCGGTCCACGTACCCCTTGTCTGCCTCTCGTGCATCCGCACTTCTCGACCTTGTCCACTCGGATGTCATGGGCCCTCTCCCCACCGAGTCGGTCGGCGAGCATGGCCGCTATGTCCTCACCCTCACGGACGACTACTCTCGCTATCGCTGGGTCTTCTGTCTTCGGCAGAAGAGCGATGTCGCCAGGGCCATCCAGGACTGGCTTGTCCTCGCAGAGCGCGCGTGTGGCCACTCCCTTCGCCGCTTTCGCTCCGATCGCGGTGGCGAGTACATGGGTGAGGCCACGACTTTCCTCGCCTCCCGCGGGATCCACCACGAGACTTCGGCGCCCTACACACCCGCCCAGAACGGTGTCTCCGAGCGGTGGAACCGGACCATGGCCGACGCCGTCCGCACCATGCGTGTCGAGTCTGGTCTTTCCGAGGGCTTCTACTTTGAAGCCATGGCTTACATGACCTGGGTCTGGAACCGGATTCCCCACGGTCCCCTTCCCCGTCAGTCCACCCCGTACCAGCATTGGTGCGGTCAGCGCGCTGACCTCCGCCCCGCTCGCGTCTGGGGTTGTGTCGCCATTGTCTGGCTGCCCACCCCGCAGCAGGGCGGCAAGCTCGCCCCCCGCGGCCGTCCCTGCACCTTCCTCGGTGTCTCTCGTCAGTCCAAGGCCTGGCGCTTCTGGGACCCCTCCCGGCACTGCATCGTCGAGTCCTGGGATGCCCTCTTCTTCGAGGACCTGTTTCCTCGTGACCTCATTCGCTCCGGCTCGTATGTGTCTATCCCGTCACGTGGGGGAGTGGTGAGTCCGTCCTCCGTCCTACCGCGTCCGGGTGACACATTCCTTGGTCCCTCCGGGCCAGCTGTCCCAGCCGCGTCCGCTGGTCCTTCCGGGCCAGCTGCTCCAGCCGCGTCCGCTGGTCCCTTCGGGCGAGCTGCTCCAGCCGCGTCCGCTGGTCCCTCCGGGCCAGCTGTCCCAGTCGTGTCTGCTGGTCCCTCTGGGCCAGCCTCCCCAGCCGCGTCCGCTGGTCCCTCCGGGCCAGCTGTCCCAGTCGCGCACGCTGGTCCCTCCGGGCCAGCTGCTCCAGCCGCGTCCGCTGGTCCCTCCGGGCCAGCTGCCCCAGCCGCGGCCGCTGGTCCCTCCGGGCCAGTTGTCCCAGTCGCATCTGCTAGTCCCTCCGGGCCAGCCTCCCCAGCCGCGTCCGCTGGTCCCTCCGGGCCAGCTGTCCCAGTCGCGTCTGCTGGTCCCTCCGGGCCAGCCTCCCCAGTCGCGCCCGCTGGTCCTTCGGGCCAGCCTCCCTAGCCGCGTCGGCTGGTCCCTCCGGGCCAGCCTCCCCAGTCGCGCCCGATGGTCCCTCCGGGCCAGCCTCCCCAGTCGTGTCCGCGGATCTCTCCGGGCCGAGAGCCCCAGTCGTCTCCACTGGCCCATCAGACTCAGCGTCGTCGCACACCTTGCCACGCTACACACGTGGCCCCGGCGGCAGCCTCCGACCCAGGCCGTCGGTGAGCATGAAGACCGTCGCACCGCGCTCGGTGGCGCCTCGACCCCCCGTAGCTCCACGTGCCTCCTCCACTCCCACGGTCGTGAGTGGGGACCCTGGCACCAAAGCCCTGGGCCTGACCACCGTGGCCATCATTGCAGATCTGCACCCGGGCTCCGCATTGGGCTACGCCATGCTCCATCACGAGCATCGGCACGCTGTCGTTGCTGCCCTTACGCGCATCCCACCAGGGGCGCGAGAGGCACATGCTCTCTCAGTTCGCTCCACAGCACGCCCGGAGGACCCAGCCACCTTGCGCGAGGCACGAGCCTCCCCTGAGGCCGCACACTGGGATGCTGCTTGCGCCGATGAGCTCGCTGCTATCCGACAGCACCACGTGTACGACCGCGTCGACCTTCCTCCAGGACGGAAGGCCATCGGCGCCAAGTGGGTCTTTCGGCGCAAGTGGAAACCTGACGGGTCCTTGGACAAGTACAAGGCCCGCCTCACTGCAAAGGGGTTTGCCCAGGTCCCTGGGGTCGACTATGACCAGATCTTTGCCCCAGTTGGCCGGTTCTCCACCAGCCGAGCGCTCTTCAGCCTGGTCGCCCAGCATGGGTGGGAGCTGCATCAGATGGATGTGAGCAACGCTTTTCTCCATGGTTCACTGGAGGGTGAGGAGCTTTACATGGTGCAGCCACCAGGCTTCGACGATGGCTCCGGGAGAGTGTGGCGCCTGCGTAAGGCCCTCTATGGCCTGAAGCAGTCGCCCCGGTGCTGGAACCAGGAGATCAGCAGCACGCTCCTTCGTGGTGGGCTCCAGCGCAGCACCGCAGACCCTGCACTGTTTGTCAGTCCGCGAGGCCAGACCTTCGCTGCTGTCCTGGTGTACGTCGACGACCTCCNGGATGTGAGCAACGCTTTTCTCCATGGTTCACTGGAGGGTGAGGAGCTTTACATGGTGCAGCCACCAGGCTTCGACGATGGCTCCGGGAGAGTGTGGCGCCTGCGTAAGGCCCTCTATGGCCTGAAGCAGTCGCCCCGGTGCTGGAACCAGGAGATCAGCAGCACGCTCCTTCGTGGTGGGCTCCAGCGCAGCACCGCAGACCCTGCACTGTTTGTCAGTCCGCGAGGCCAGACCTTCGCTGCTGTTCTGGTGTACGTCGACGACCTCCTCATTGCGTCGCCAGACACGGCTGCCATCCAGCGCGTCAAGGAACTGCTGCACGCCACCTACCAGATGAAGGATCTCAGGTCTGCCCGAGTCTTTCTGGGCATGGAGCTCGAGCATGATCGCTCCAAGGGCATTCTCCATGTCCATCAGGCTGCTTATGTGCAGACTCTGTCCACTCGCTTCGCCGAGGACCTGCCACTCGTACCGAGCGCATCCTCACCCATGTCGCCCGATGGCCAGGTGAAGCTGAAGAGTCTTGACCCAGCTGTTGTGGGGGAGCCAGTTGAGGTGACCGCGTACCTGCGAGTCATCGGGTCATTGATGTTCCTGGCAACGACGACGCGTCCAGACATCGCGTTCGCCGTCAACCTCTTGGCCCAGTTTTCTCAAGAGCCGCGTCACCTCCACCACGAGGCCGCGATCCGAGTACTGCGCTATGTCGTCTCGACTCCTCGGCAAGGTCTCATGTTCCGCCGTCAACCGTCTGTTGTCGCAGTAGGCTACACCGACAGCGACTGGGCCGGCAGCCCGGACGGTAAGAGTCGCACAGGCTGGATCTTTCTGATTGGCGGCACGGCTGTGTCCTGGCGTAGTGGCAAGCAGGGGTGCATTGCACGCAGCACCGCTGAGGCTGAGTACGTGGCTCTTGGATCAGGCACGTGTGAGAGTGTGTGGTTGCGTCGTCTGCTGTCTGAGTTGCGCCAGTCAGTCCCATCCATCACGCTGCATTGTGACAATGAGAGTGCCATGGCCATCGCCGACAATGACGGCGTGCATCACACACGCACAAAACACATCAACGTCGAGTATCACTATGTGCGTTCATTGTTGCATGACGGCAGCATCAGCATCGTGTGGGTTGAGACAGCACGGCAGTTGGCTGACTTCCTGACCAAGGCACTGAAGCGCGACTCGTTCAAGAAGGCTGTGAGTTCGGTCGGCGTACGTCCTTGAGTGGCTCTCTCTTTATCTCTGCCTACGTCTCTGCATGCCCTGGGGGAGTCTGGATCTTGACCGTGTCCCTGTCCGCCCATGTGCACTACGCCTGTGAGTCATGGGGGAGTGTTGGTTTTATTCGCATCTCTCATTGTACTCTGTTGTGTCCTCCCGGCTTGTGTACATCGGCGTGCAGATGACTGACGGCGAGACTCGACGCTGATGGAGTGTCGTCCGGTGGAGCCGACGCACGCTGAGGTCTTCTCGCAGTTCGCTGGAGCCTCCTCTCTCCGGCGACGCGCTCAGCTCCATCGGCAGGCCTCCTCGGCGGTCGTGTTGCCGGCGGTCATTGACACCGCAGTTGCTGCTTGCATGCGTCCAGCGCGTCCCGTCGCGTCTGCATCGTCATGCACTGCCTAGGGTCCCAGTTGCATGTTGCATGGCCCTGTTTGGCAGCATAAACCGTTGTGTGCACTATCTGGGTTTAGGCTGCCATAACTCCTCGCTACTATTTTTCTAGCAGATTCTGACCGCACGGCTGCGTTCACAGCGTCGGTATTATGGTATGGTCCAGTTTTCAGGCAAAACGGGCGACGCCCGGGTTTTGGGCTGTCGGCTGCCTGGCAGGCCTCACCGAGAAAACCTGCCAGCCTGAACTGAGCTATTTTCTGATTGGCTGATGAACTGAGTAACAAGCTCTACAGAGCTGGGGGGGGCCTAGAACTTGGAGGGGTCTCCCATTGTTGTTCATTCTTCATTCCTAATCAGTCATTGTCAGTTTTCAGCTGCTTTCTGGCGCTAACTCTGGCGCACGCGTTTCTGAGTAACAAAACCCAGAGCTTCCAGACTTGGACTCTAGAGCAGCAGACTGAGGGGGCAGCTGACCTAAGCAACGAGCGTGGAAGCCCGCACGCTGCATCAACAACGCTGCTGCCCCAACATGCTGCATAGTTTCCTTTTTGCAGCAGCAACCAGCTACGCAGCAGAAGCAGCAGCAGCAGCCGCAGCAGCAGCACCAGCCGTAGCAACAGCAGCAGCACTAGCAGCAGCAGCAGCGGCGGCAGCAGCAGCAGCAGCAGTAGCAGTAGCAACAGCGTGCAACAGCGTGCAGAGCGAAAGCAAAAAAAAAAGGAAAAAAATAGGAGGGCAGCAGCAGATCAGCATCAGCAAGCAGTAGCAGCAGCTGCTGCGCAGAGCAGCAGCAGCAGCAGCAGCAGCTGAAGCAGCAGCAGCAGCAGCATCCGCAGCAGCTGCACCTGCCGCTGCAGCTGCTGCTGCCGCTGCGAGGAGGGCCTCGCAGCCCTCCTCTGAAGGGAGGGGGGGCCTCTGAGGGGGCCTGCTGACCCCGTTCGCCACCCCCCCTCTCCCTCCTTTCTCCCCTTCTCAAGGGGGGCCCTCGGAGGGCCCTGCTGAGCCCCTCCGAGGGGCCCTTCGGAGGGGGCCCGTCGGCCTCGCAGGCCCCCTCGGCCCCGTCGGCCCCGTCGGCCCCGTCGGCCCCGTCGGCTGACCGACGGAGGGGCCGGGTCAGAGGGGCGGAGACCCCCCCCCCTCTCGCTCCTTCCTCCCCCCCACACCCACTCGCTCACTCGCTCGCTCAGCGAGCGAGCGAGCGAGCGTGCACGGGAGGGAGGGCCGGACAGGCCGGACACCCCCCCCTCCCCCTGCCTCCTGATTTTCTCCGTTTGCCCACCTTCCGGGCAATCGAGAAAAGGGGGGGGGCGAGTAACAAAAAATACGAAAAGGGGTACGCCTGAAAGAAAAAAGAAAACAAAAAGAGAAGAAAAAAAAAAGAAAGGCAAGGGCTTCAGGCGAGCAGAGGGGAGAACCAAAACAAAAAAAAGGGGGTGGAGGGTGAGGACAAAAGAAAAAAAAAAGGAGGGGGGTGGCCTTAGGCAAGAAGGAAAAAAAAGGGGGAAAACAAAAAGGGGGGGATATTCCAAATACTACCGCCCCAGCAGCAGCATCTTTCGTCGCAGCCATAGCGGTGGCGGGTGGAGTTGCAATGACTACTTAGTGAGAGGCAGTTGCAGCTACGTTTCTACTTCGTCCTTCCCCACTGACGACGGTTTGTGCGTCGGCGGCTATTTCCACTTCGAAACGTGTCCTGGACTGGCGTCTCCCTGGGGTCCGTGGATTGGTGCGCGCACTTCACCCCGTGGGATCGACGGCGGATTTGAGTCTTACCGTCTCCGAGGGCTGGGTCGTCTACCGCTTGGAGCAGCAGCCACACCTGCAGCCGCCACCTCTTCTCGTCTTGGAGCAGTCTTCACTCCATTCGTGGCAGCAGCATTGGTCGCCGCGGCTAGTCAGACTCGCGTCTCCGGGTGTGCTGTGGTAGTGCAACTCTTCCTGTCTGGTCACGTTTGCTGACCCGGACGCCGTGACCTCCTGGAGTGATAGTACCTACGGGCCTCATTCTCTCCCGTGGCTTGATGTTTACCACTGGGAGTAGGTGCCCTCGGCACCTATCCATCGTCCAACGCACGAGATGAGTGCGCGGACATCTGAGCAGGCGCCCTGCGCATTCGCCTGCTACTACTGTGGTGATGGACGTCATGGTTGGCGTCGCTGTTGGACGCGCCCTCCCGGCTGGCATCCACCTTGGTTACAGCCTCGTCCGAGCCTGCGTCCTCCACAGCATACGGATCTGCCGGCGTTGGTAGATCCCCTAGCTGGACCTCTGGCGAGCATATTCGCTGAGATCCACGGCCTCCGACAGACGGTGCAGTGGCTCTGTGACCTTGTCGTCACTGAGCGTGCTTCTGCTACTCGTTCGTCGACGGCGTCTTCGATCACATCTCCTCCACCTTCTCCTCCTTCGTCATCCGATGGTGTACCTTCAGCCCCATCTGCAAGCGAGTCTCAGGCTGCCACCATCCTTTCGATCCTCCACTCTGTTACGACCACGACGCCACCTCGCGATGACATGTCTTCATGCAGTCGTTCCAGTCGAGTGGCCCCGCGACGTCGGCGTCAGCGCTCCGCATGCCGTGCTCGCGCCGGTTTCGATACATCCTCCACCTCCTCGGCTTCCATTGCTGTACCTGTCGAGGGGGAGTGTGGTCATTAGACAGTGCCTATGCCCGTAGCGACAGTAGCCGCACCCCCGCCGTCCCGCCGTGCCTTAGCGTCAGCCGAGGCAGATGCAGATGACAGGGTGGCAGTACATGACGTGGAGTCTGATCCCGCCATGGAGGTCATGGAGCAGACTTGCGTATCATCGAGCTCGACTTCCACGTCCGGGCTGGATCCAGATCTGCTACAGCAGCAGGTTGCGTCAGGAGGAGTGCGGGCCCGGCGTCCCTCGGCGGTGCCACTCGCGGCTCCTACCGGTGGCATCCCGGCGGTTGCACAGGGGTCCCGTACGGATCGGGATGCTTCTTGCGGATTTTTGGCGGAGTTTGTGCAACAGGCTCACACGATCCCGGCGGAGGTTCCAGTGCAGGAGATATACGTGTCATCGAGGTCGACATCCACGCTGGGACAGAAGCCGGACGTTCTGCAGCAGCAGGTTACCTCAGGAGGAGTGTAGGCACGGTGTCCCTGGACTGTGCCACTCCCGGCTCCGTCCGGTGGAGGCCCAGGACTTTCGGGGGAGAGTGTGCAGACGACTCATACGACTCCGGCAGATGTTGGAGTACTTGGGACTTGCATGTCATTGAGATCAGCATCTACGCTGGGGCAGCAGCCGGACATTGTGCAGCAGCAGGTTGCATCGGGAGGAGTGCAGGTCGCGCGTGCCTTGACGATGCCACTCGCGACTCCGACCAGTAGCGGCCTGGTGGTGGCACAACAGTCTTGTGCGGATCGGGATGCCCCACACGGATCTCCAGGGGCATTGGCGCACGAGATTCACACCAGTACGATAGCAGACGCAGTGCATGCGCAGAGTCAGCCGGTTGATCTTTGGGAGGTTGAGGCATTCTTGAGAGCAGCAGCTCTGAGAGACATCGCTGGGACATATGCTACAGCAGACATAGCAGGCTCCACCGTCTCATCTGCGGTACATGAGGACCACCTTCAGCGTGAGGAGTCGTCCACCTTCCCACAGTCTCCGGGTTCCCGTACCCACGACAGAGCAGCGACATACATGACGGAGTCAGATGATGATCCATACTCTATCATCGAGCAGGTGGTAGCGACCAGCGTTCCCGGCGAGACAGTGCGTGAGCGCCAGCTGCGCTTGTTGGTCGCCTTGACGGACATTGCTGAGCCGGAGCCGTGTACACCTGTGTCCATTATGGCGGCAGTCGAGGATACCGGAGCAGATCCATACATGCAGATTGAGTCACCTCGTCAGCAGGAGCTGAGTTCTGCCCCCTCGATTTCACCTCTTGGTGAGGCTACCGATCACATCGACGCCGAGAGTGGCAGTACCTGCACGGACGACGCTTCCACATGCTCTACGGACTCTGACGACTCCTCCTTCTCCTTCTCTCTCGGCATGCGACCGCTCACTCCTCGCATGACAGACACGAGCTGTGATGTGGATGCGACACCTACAGCTGCATCCGATGTTCCAGCGTCTCAGCACATTGCGAGCTTGGTTGACCCCCAAGAGGATGCAACAGCACCAGTTCTATCGTCTTCAGCAGCAGAGATGCAGATGGCGTTGTACTCACGAGTTGTGGAGTCTTCATCTGCAGCATCCAGTGAGGCAGAGTTTATTCTACACCAGGTCGACATGGGCCACCTCGACATGTCCGAGGCAGATTATGCTGATCTGCAGGAGCGTGTAGTCATGCTACAGCGGGAGATGGTGGCAGCGCGTGAGCGATTCTCAGAGGAGGGCAGCATCACTGGTACCGACAGGAGCCTTCTGGCAGCAGCAGTGATGCTGAGCGTGCCTTCGGCTTCCGCCATCCCGGCTCCTGTCGACCCCATCATCGCTCCTCCTTCTTCTTCTACTGCCGTCACGCACCTTCATCCACCCGAATCACCTGCCCCATCTTCATCTTCATCCGCGAGTGGTGATCCGGTTCGTCGTTCCAGCTCTCCTCCTCCGGCGGTACACCCCTGTGCCTCAGAGTGCTCTATCCGGCCTCCGAGGCCAGCTCCGCCACTTCATCCACGCACGCGTGCTGCTCGCCCATTCCCGTTCCTCCGGCATACACAGATGCATCGCGGTAGTGCGGAGGCAGGAGAGACTGTGAGTTGGGACCCTTGGCAGTCACGCGACGACTGGCATACCCTACGCGATGTAGATTCACGTGAGGAGTTGTAGGAGGAGACACCACTTCGTCTTTGAGGGAGGGAGTCGACTCGCAGATGACAGGGGGAGCTATCTCTACATGATGGATACACCACATGACTCATCGCCCAGGATCTGTTCAGCTACGACATCAGCATCTCCATCGAGGACATCGCTACCTGGTTCATCTGCCCAGGGGGAGTGTTGTGTGGACCTCGACCTGACGCGACGCCATGGGAGATGCATGGCGAGGTCCATGCTTTGTTGTGAGCATCTACAGCATTCCACATGTGGCTCATGCTACGTACCTGCACAGCCGCATATAGATGGTAGCACACTGTTGGTCGAGACCCGGACACTTGGTACATTGTACTAGTGTCACGAGGAGACCATGTGATCGTGTGTCTTAGTGTGTGGCTATACTGTGTGTGGCATGTGCATGCGAGCTGTTGGTCGAGACCCGGACACGTGGTGCGTTGCACCCGTGTTACGAGGAGATCCTCCCTTATCCTGTGTTTGGATGATGATACTATTGTGTTGGATTGCTCGTAGCGGTCGAGACCCGGGCCCTGGTACCGCCAGTGTCACGAGGAGACCATCTTGTTTCTTGACATGTGTGTGATGGGCATTACACTGGTTT
>SZWC01035804.1:4387-16204 GCA_023375785.1 Penium margaritaceum | reverse complement strand
TATAGATATAGATATAGATATAGATATAGATATAGATATAGATATAGATATAGATATAGATATAGATATAGATATAGATATAGATATAGATATAGATATAGATATAGATGTAGATGTAGATGTAGATATAAATATCGATATAGATATAGATATAGATATAGATATATATATAGATATAGATATAGATATAGATACAGATAAAGATATAGATATAAATATGGACAATGATATAGATATAGATATAGATGTAGATGTAGATGTAGATATAGATATAGATATATGTAGACACAGGTGTAGATGTAGATGAAGATCGAAATGTAGATGAACATGTACAATTAGATGTAGATGTAGATGTAGATGTGGATGTGGATGTGGATGTGGACGTGGATGTGGATGTAAATGTAGAGGTATATGTAGATGTAGATGTAGATGTAGATGTAGACGTAGATGTAGATGTAGATGTAGGTGTAGACGAAGACTAATACGTGGACATAGAACTAGATGTAGATGTAGATTAAATGTAAATGTACATGTACAGGAAAATCTAGACGTGGATTTAGATTCATAAAAGAAATAGACTTATGTAGGTATAGATGTATATGTAAGTCAATAGATATCCATATAGACTTCAGCCTCTCCAATACCAACAACTACACCCGCAACATCGGGTATATTACATTATCGGATGGAACTCGCGTCCGTCCCCCTTCCCCCCTTGAATGTGGAGAGTGTATTGAGCGAATGTATGGGACAGTGAACGACAGGATGTATGAGAAAACAAAAGAAAGTTGTACACCGGTGACTAGTGTAAAGGCATCTACGACGATGCTTCTCCCATTGATGCTATTGTATCCACGGTCGAAACTAGTCGGCGTTTGCATTACTAAATCCAAACAAATCCAGACAATTTGTCTGACGGTGTGGTGCGTAGAAACTGAAAAGGACGCCCGATGGCACAACCGCGTGGCAGTTTTGCCACGCGAGGAAGAATCCCCCCTCCTACTATTTACACTTCATATGGGGAGTGTACTGAAATGTGTACCTTGCGGACAGTAAACTATGGACACAAGTGTAGGCTTAGGACTTCAAGACAGTGACTCAACATTCCTCTCGATGCAATACATTTGTGTATCGTCACTGACCGATCCCCCATACACTCCCTTCATACGATTTTGGCCTCGGCGGGGGCGGGGGTGGGGTGATTGATTGATTGATTATTATGTTTATCGTCGCTACCCCTCCACGGGGAATGGACGGTGGCACAGGGCCACACATGACAGTGAGAGTTAGGGGGGACATACACGCACGACAACCATGAAGAGGGGCATGCATGTGCCCACAGTCAAATGTAAGGAAGCATGCAAAGGTCAAAGCAAACGATGTCCTAGCGAGGTCCTGAAGGGGGGGAGGGACAGTGCACACGAGGTCAATATGGGTGACATGCCAATGGTGGCCAAGGAGGCCTAGTAACGGCATATCACAAGTGCCGAGCTCAGCTGCGCGGCGGCCAGAGGGCTGCTGCATGCTGCGAGCTCGCTCCATATGATTCCACCATTTGATTGATTAGCGGCTGTCAACCTGGGCTGCGGATGCTGAGGATGTGGCGTTGGCGCAGGGGAGGAGGAGCACGGGGTCGATGCGGGTAGCCCAGTGTCTGCTGCAAACTGGGGCTGTTGTGGTAGCTGTAGTAGACTTGGAGCATACCTGCCACACACGACGCCAAGCAAGCCTGGTCCTCGAAGGAGAGGAATTCTTTTAGCGAGAAGCACCGCGAATCGGCTGGGAACAGACAGGGAAACCGACCCCGCACCTCATAAAACACTGGACAATCCCGCACAAAGTGCAATGCCGGGTGAGGAAACTGGGNGGAGCGGCGCACTAAAGCATGGGTAGGTGGGCCCCATATCGCAATGCCATACATTAGGCGGGAGAGGCACAAGGCCCGAAGGAGAGTAAGGCGAAGGGAGACAGTGGATATGGAGGATGAGGTGCATTTTCGTCGGACTGCCCCTAGTGCCTGCTGTGCCTTGGTGATCAGTGGCCTTGTGTCAATGATGTGTCTGGAGGTAGCGGAGAAGCGTAGGCCAAGGTAGGTGTATTCGTCGGAGAGAGGGAGGTAGGATGCCGAGGGCAGCGTGGGAAGGCGAATGGGTGGACAGGACAAATTGCGAGGTGGGCGGAAGACCAAGACGGCGCACTTGTTTGACTGAATTGTATGACCCAAGGCACTAAGGGAATAGAATGCCTCGTCCACTGCACGCTGAAGGCCACTGGCTGACTCTGAGAGGAGGACGACATCATCAGCCTGTAGGAGGAGTGGGATGGGCGTGCCATTATTTGATGGGTGGGGTGGGGGGGGGAGGGAGATCATTATTTGATGGACCTCTTGCCTGATCCCCCTTCCGTAAGAAGGGGAACTGTGTTGAGAGAGTGAATGAGACAGTGAATGTCACGAACTATGAGAAAGGGCGGAAAGGTGTACACCGGTGTACAACGCGAGATGCAATTGCGACGCTACTTCGTCCAGCGATGTACCTTAATCAATGTTCAAAACCCGATAGTTTAATAAACAAACTAGACACATACCGATACAAAATATTTGAGGTCATTAAGTGTATGGCAAGCTAACGGCACCCGTATCACCAACGGAATGGACTTATCAACAATCGAGCGATAGTCTCCCCGCCTCCAGGAAGTGATCTGTACACACTATGATTGATTGATTGATTATTTTGTTCATCGTCACGCTATGGAAACGCTATAGAGTCCGATATGAAACAAGCATGAAAGTGAGATTACAACGCAGAATCTGTTTCTTCAACAATTCTTTCAGGATGTGTTTTTTGTATGCTTCCGGTAAAAGGGCTTCCATAAGAATGCGACTTCTATTTACAGTGTTGATTCGATCGAGGTGTATTCTCATTTTGAAAGGGTGATTGAAGTATGAAACTTCATTCTGACTCTAACTCGACGTGTTAAGCTGCCATACAAAAAGTTGCAAAATATGTAGTGGAAATGTGTTTCAGGACGTTCAGACAAGAGGTCTTGAAGTTGAAATGTAACAGTAGATTTTTGTAATGCACATTTGATAAATTTTCAATCTGGAAATTATCATGAAAGAGTGCCATAAACGTTTCTTTTTACATAGAAAACACTCGTATGAACTAGACCTAGATTGGGCGTAGATTTCATTAGAAAACATTTCTGTAGTGTACGTTAGACCTAGTAGTCTCCAAGAAACATTTTTTGGTCACAAAAGATCTCAATCATTGGTTTGAGAGTAAACTAGAGATTTGTACATCGTCAGTCACAAAGGGATTAACTAGCGCTTAGATATTAGGGCTAACGGTTAAAAACATGCTTTCGTAAGTTCAAAACTAGGACAAATAAAATGCGAGTCGCATCACATAAGACAATGAAATGTAAAACCCATAGCTAACGAAGCAATTGACCCTTACCTTTCTCCTTAGGCGTTTTTGCGCAACACTAGATTCGACTCGGAAACATTGCCCATCTATCGTTGACTCGCATCATTTTTGTAGTATATCCGGTCACTCTTGAATTCCAACAAAACGTTTCTTGCATGTGCCAAAAATGTTGGGAGACTAAACTCCCAACGTTTAAGGCCTCGCTACTTCAAAGCCTGAGAGGTTATCGAACCTTAATAAAGCCCACAACCCCTTAATGTTACGAGGAGGGGCGTGCCTTAAATTATATTCTTCATGAATTGCAAACCATTTTCTGGGTATGAGGGGAAAATACCATGAGTCAATGCCAGAGTGGAAAGACAAAAAACTTTACGTGGTGGACGTTGTAGCGCTTCTGGGCTAGGTATGGGCGCACATTTTTTCTTCGTTTTCCCCCTCCATGGTTAGCTCCCTTTGATTTCTCTGATGGCCAAATGTCAATTGTGTAGACAAGTGCTGGAGGGAAAGGGTGGAGGGTGAAGGGGTTCGACCATATAGTCTATGAAAGCAAACCTGGTTGTTAAAAAACAAGATACACAATTGACTTTGTAACAGGGTACATCTTGCTATGGCAAAATAGCGTTTTGATTTGATACATCTACATTTTCCATACCTTGCGTAACTCAATCTATGTTTATTTGAGATACTATATTTGTTTTGAAATGGATGAGTTTTCGTTTTTTTGAAAAATATTACATACCAAGATTGTCTAAATATCTACATTCCTTACAATTTTCACATGAATTACACTGTTTACATACGTTATGTGTATATATTAATTTTCATAGGCATGTGAAGATGATGTAAAAATTTGATGAAAGGTTACATAAATGAAGTAGATGATGACGAATGTATGATATGAAAGACATGTGCTTGTGGTTATCATGATGACTTATTTGTACTCCAAAGATTTTCCCTTATGTTTGAAGTTCTTTTGTTTTGATAAACAAATTATTCCATATTACTGATAAATGTAGATAATTGGAAAACATATTAACAAATTTTCTTGAAGAAACATTTCTTGAATGGTGTCAGTGTTAGGAACTAAATATTGTACATTTTTCTCACGTTTCTATAGTTTGAATTGCATGAATGAGTTGAGGTGACAATTTCTCTTCTGTGTTACGTGTTGTTTTTTAACACAAAAGTGGAGTAACACCTATGGTAATCATGATTATAGTTTTAGACATGCGTATCTTGAATACTTCATGTTTAGTGCAGGAGGGTTATCAAGGAGAAGGTGATGTTATGTTTTGGATGTGACTTTGTGTTAAAAAGGAATGAAAACGTTGTACAAAAATCAGAATGCATGATGATTTTGATGTATGTTTTTGGTATTACTATAACCAAAGTTCTCATTCATACTAAAAGATGAATACAAAAGAAACATGGAAATGCAATAGAATAGCATGAGAAACAGTCCCTCCTCTTGAAGTTAACATTTGTGAACGAATGTCAACTGGTGAACGAATAAAGGTCAATTGCATAGTGTTAGACAATGAGTAGTGAACATAAGTTGGACTCAGACAGGCCATCATCATGTGTAAGCATTGAAAATGATTCCTTAGAGAAGACAGTCCAAAGAGGATGTGGATTAACAAATGCCTTTGTTATGCAGTATTTTTATGGAAGGATTGGTAGTAGTATGATCGAGGTTTAGTAATGTACATGAAGTATAAACTTTATGCAAAATTCTTTAACATGATGATTGATGGTTGGGATAACGAGCTTTTGTACTTTGCTTGCATGTGGCATTCTCAAGTCCTAAAAAATGTGTGTTTTTATTTCTTTTTATGGAGAGAACATACAATAAAGTGTTCCAGACGTTGTGGGGAGGGTGTAAATTAGAAGACATTGTATGGGGTGCCGAACCTAGGTTTACCAAAGTTATTGTATGTGTACAAGGTAGAAACCCGAAGTCATATTCTATCATAAATAGGGTGAGATAGCATAGATACCCATCAAACAAATATTGTGACTCTCATCCACCGACCTTGTGCAGAAAAAGTAGCTGTCCCCCAGCCCTTGTAACAAAAGCAACAAATCCCCCTCCATTCGGGACAAAAGCAACCATCCGCGCAGCCTCGGCAAAAAAATCAACCAGCCACCCACCGCCTTTTCCATGCTTGATCACAACATGTGTCTCTAACCTTACATGAAAAATAATTGCAATGGTCCATCCGGCTAAACAATTATGAAAGGAAAAGCTCATGTCTTGCATCAATGCCCCATAGAATGTGGCAGACACATGACATTGTTATAATGTCCTGGGTTTTTTGCATATTTTATGTGCAACATTTTCATATGCATCATTTCATCTGCAACATTTTCATATGCATTATTTTTTGTGCGGCATTGTCATATGCATTATATATTGTGCAACATTTACATATGCAATTAATCGTGCAAGACGTTAGTACATGAACGATTTCTTTTCCCATAAGTGGGTAAGGCTACTTGTAATAGAGCTAGTGTCCATGATTAAAAACAATGACTGGGTTTGTTTGGTTAAATCCATGATCTTTACGCTCTTTATTCCACTTCTTTTTTTAATATAGAATTTCAATGTGTTGGAATCTGTTCAAAAGGCTACCTTGTTTTTTTCACAATTCTTAAAAGAGCAATATGGTGAAGATGTTTCCAGTGTAGTACGAGTCTTTCATTCTCATGCACCTTTGTAAACAAAAATGATGAGTGATTATAGAGATTCTAGTGATGTTTATTGCACTTTTGGTACTTCTCTAACTTTTTAATCTGGTTTTGAGAGGAGAACAAAGTGGAGTAAACCTTGTAAAAGGAAGACTTTGTTGCCTTCCTATTTTTGTTGTACAACATAATGGATCGTGCAGGATCTATTTTTGCTCCACTTGAACTTACACACAAGTATGATTTTCTAGCTTCCATAGCTTGTGTTATTTATAGTAAAGTAGTATTAGGGACAAAAGTTGATTTTGTGTATGTTGATTTTGATTTTGATTTTAAGTAGGTGGAATAGGCCATGAAGAGGGTATTACTGTAAAATGTGATGATGCAAAATGTAATCACACATTAGCTTTGTTACAATGTTTCGTTGAAAAGCTCATGTCAGCTTAGTTTGTTTCTTCCTTGTTTTCCTTTTAATGTCTATTTTTTTGCAACATCGCCTCAGTGCTAATCAAACCCTGCCCATATCTCACCATGAGATGTTTGACGGAATTTAATGGTGTTTAATTCCCTTACATCTCCCATGGTTGAATGCAAGCAAAAGTAAACCAACATCAAGGCAATGCTTCAGCCACCCACCAAAAAACAAATCGTTTCTTGTGGATGATGGGGATATTGTAGTTGCTTTGATGAGAGCCATGTATTTTCTTCCTCAAGTTTTTAGAGATTATTTCTATTTTAAAGAACTTGTGGTCGTTGCAAATGATGTTGCAATCTGTGATAAATGTCCGCTTCATTTGCCCCTCTTATGGATGATAAAAAACATAAGGCAAAACCTTGAACTCGACACTTGAACTCCTCTTGTTGGTGGAAGGCGCCCATCTAGAAAATGAGGCAAAGATCACCAGTTTTGATGGAATCCGGCATTATTTGTGTCCAAAAACGCGTTCTACCAAGGGCACATGTACAAGAGGGCCAAGGATGAAGTGGCCTCTCCCTCTCTCTCTCTCTCTCTTTCTCTCTATCTCTCTCTCTCTCTCTATCTCTCTCTTTCTCTTTCTCTCTCTCTCTCTCTCTCTCTCTTTCTTTCTCTCTCTCTCTCTCTATCTCTATATCTCTTTCTATCTCTTTCTCTCTCACTATGTCTCTCTCTCTCTCCCTCTTACTCTCCCTCCCTCTCCACCTCTCTCTCTGTCCATCTCTTTATGTATGTTTGTGTGTTTCTCTCTCTCACTCCCTCTCTTGCTCTCTCTCTCTCTCTCTCTCTCTCTCTCTCTCTCTCTCTCTCTCTCCCCATCTCTTTCTCCCACCCCCCTTATCTCTCTACCTAACTACTCTTCTCTAGTGTACCTTGGTTGTGTCAAGGGTAAGGATAGAGTGTGCACCCTTTGAGAACAATATCCTATAGTTTACAGACTCTTGCCTAAATCACAAGCATGGGTGGACCTTCTTCTTAACGCATCATTATCTAGAAACGTTAAGCAAGCTTCCACAAAGGTTTCACCTAGAGAAGTGAGAGTGTGTTGGCCTTTTAAGCTCACGAAAGTGAGTTTCACGAAGGTTTGGCAACAAATGGTGTTGCCACACTCAAGCTTTGGGAAGGGCATCTGCAATATAACTAGTAGCCACCAATGTACCATACAAGCTCACCAAGTAGAAGGCCTTTGAAATACTTCATCACAAAAAGGAAAATTTAGTTGAAGAAGAAAAAAGAGTTGATTCAATACTACATGCAATGTTTTCTTGCATGAAAGAGAAGTTAAAGGAACAAGACATGAGCAAATTGTCATGGCTCTGAGCAAGAATGACTTGCATCTTCATCATTAACCCTAAAGCATATCAATGGTTACCATAATTGGCCAGAGGAATATCTACCATTCCATAGAAAACATCCCATGCAGAAATGGCACACATAACCATTATAATTTCCTTGATACCACTACCTATTACAAATGATGTCAAAACTTGATAAAATAGTTGAGCATGATCTCTGCCATTTCATTGACCACCACCATCAAGAGCATGCGATGGTCAGCTTAGTGGCTTAATACTTTGACAAATATTTCACCAAAATGAATGTGTTTGCTTCCTTGCACGGTGATGTATTTGACAAAAGACACTTCTTAAGATAAGTCTGCTCAATACATCCTTTAGAAATCACTCTTGGAACATGAAAGACTATGTCATTTCACACCTGTATTATCTCAAGGAATCATTTTTTAAATACTTTTGAGAACATTTCAAAAATGTAACTGAATCATCTCTAAAGGACAAATTCTTATTTCATGCAAGAAGGAAAAGCAGATACGATTACATTATCGTAGAAGGAAAGGATTTTTCATGCATCAAAATCACCTTCCTCATAGGTGCTAAAATTCTTTCATGGATTAGTGAATCTAGCTTCACACAAGACATACACTTTCACACGGAATGGTTCATGGATTAATCAAAACTTTCTGCTCCAAAGGTAGTGCAAGCTGGAGATGGCTGCATGATTTTCATGTTTCTGATACAAAAATCTTCTTGCACTTACACGACCTAATGAACAACCAAAGATGGCCTTTCCAACAGCTCAAGCACATCTCGAGTCCATAAAAAAATTAACGGCAACGTTCAGGCATCCAATACTTGGCCATGTTCTATGTAAGACCTTGAAGAAAATGGCAAGCAAGGAGTTGGTCCATGAATTCATGATGCGAATTAAACCAACAACAATCCAACTGTGTGTACGTATTCTAGCTGGATGATGGATGGGGATTCATTCCATTCCTAACAAAAAATATCCATAGAAAACTGTTGATGCTTATTTAAATGGTCCTCTTCTACTTGTAGGAAGTGACAATGGAAGTCTTGCAATGTTTTCTAAGGATGCTAGATGAGTATACCCACTTTGTGTGGTTACTTGTTCTCCACTAAAAATTCGATACTCTCCTAATTGTTTTGCATTGGAAAGGATAAAGAGATATAGTCAATCGATCAAAATTCATGCACTTCACAACCTGTGTGTCAAAATGTGTGTTATTGTATCTATGGATTTCTCATTAGTCGTAAGCATGAATGCATGTGTCTGAACCGAACACATATGTTCCTTGCAAGCCATGAAAGATGATGATTTCTTATGAAAATGAGAAGTTTTGGTAAACAATTGATGCTTGATTTTCTGTTAACTTCCTAATAACTTAGTTGTTCACGGTTTTAAAGGTTAGGTGATTGGTCATGTAAGATGAAAAACTAAGAACCAAATGGAGACAGAAAAAAAAAAGTTGTGTTTTCCAGCCACATGTTGAAGTAGTTGTATGGAAGCAAAGAAACTTTCCTTCAAATGACCATGCCACTTAATCCTAAGAAAATTTGCAATGTGGAAAGAAGCAACCACACCCTTCTTGACTGTGCACAAACCATGTTGCACATTGCCAAATACGCACCCACCTCCTATGTTGACATAATTGACAGTAGCTCTTTCTCACCTATCAAAACATTTTCATACAGGAGATCTGATTCCATACGAAGCCTAACTTGATCATAACCAAAAGTTCGACAATTTAAAGTATTTAGGTGAATAGCCTATGGAATAATTCACCTAGATGAGATAATCAAGCTTCTCTCTAACAAAAGGAAGGTATACCTTCTTGGCTATGATGACAACGATAGTGTATATAGCCTTTAAGGGAACAACATGAATTATGTATTGTGCAATAGAATAAAAACATTTGCTATTCAATCTAACAATGAGCTGGAAATCAACTCTCAGAGTATAGTTATGACATTATTTGTTGACCCCATGAGCTACAAAGATGAAGGAACAAAAAACATGATGTAGTTCAATGAATTTGGTTGTAGTGCAGGATTATGAACAATTTAGACAAAAATGAGAGGTGGACCCTTATGGAATGTCCATCATGCACCTTTGTCATCACGTGAAAGTGGGTTTTTAAAGAAAAACCAAAATCTAGCAAAGAAGCATGCAGGTAGAAGGCATGTCTTGTCTCTCACAACCACAGTTATGTCTTGTTTCCCTTAGAATAAGTTACTATACGTTTTCACCAATTGCCACGAACAGTTTCATTAGCTCATCGTCGGATTGCAAGCCCTTTATAACTGTCACATTCACTACGTGGGCACAGAATTGATCTACTTCTGCTTGGATACTTGGAGCACACGGTGCATATGGAAAACCCTGAGAGGTGAGTAAAGCAAGGAAGAAACAAATTTTGCTCAAGGTAGGAAAATCCCTCTATAGCTCTAGACATGCTTTGCGTAAGTGGAACACAAAGAGTCATACATGTTTCCTTAGTGAGGAATTTTAGGTTGTGCATTCTGACCATCTTTTCTATATAGGCCATGGTTTCAATCATCTTTAGACCATCTCTGCTTGTGATGTTTGTGTTCAAATAATGGATGTGGCATTTGAGATGGCTAAATTGTTCTAGTTCAACTTTAGTTTTTAAGTCCATGTGATCTACGACGTTTTTTAACCCCTGATTATTCTTTTCCAAGAGCCACTTATGCAAGAAATGGTTTAGAAGAATTCAACTTGTGCCAATATGTCATTGATGACACTCATTTGAAGAAGAATCACGACATCACCAACCCTGTCGTGCATGCTAGCATTAACAGTACGCTTGAAGCACTAATTGAGCATGCTTAGCTCACTCATGTATCCATCCATCACAACACCCAATCTTGGCCTATTCCAATCGCATTCTCATTCAGTGGTGAGAGCCAACAGAAATAGAGCATCTTAGTTTTTGACTATATTGCATATGTTTTCCATGAAACATTTTCAATGAGAAACAAAAATCTGACCCATTCACCAAGATTCATCTGACTTGGTTTTCTCCTAGTGCTTTATGAATACGTTTACTTTAATGATACATGATGGGTACAAAACATGGGCCCAAGTGCATTTTTAACTGCATTGATTAGCCATTACTCTTCAATTTTTTTGACCTTTCTAGGAAAAACATGCTCAAGCATTGAAATCGCGGCCGTTAACCACGAGCTGGAATGATTTGGCGGTGTAATCTAAAGTACGATGTCAACATGTGAGCATATTAAGCCGACCATTGTGAACCTATTTCTCAGCAAAACAATAAAACGTATTTGTTGTGCTTCATTAACAATGGTACTATCAGCAACAAGTGAGGGTGTGGTATGGGCTATTTGCATGAATACTCCACAGGAATTTTCTAATGCCAACACTATAGCCACAGCTGAAATCAAAGGGCTAGTTCATCATAGGGTGAAGTTAACAAGGATATATTCAATATCTCATTTTTTGCAAACTTTTGTCTCACATAAGTCTTGACATGTAGCGGTTGCAAGACTCCAAGTCCTTCTTGTTGTCACTAGAGTTTGCAAAGTGGTGTCCACGGATGCAAGAGGGGTTTTCCCCTGAGCATCTCTTTGAGAGCAATCATCATTCACTACATAGATAAATGAAACTCAACTTATTCAAGTCTCTAGTGGAAATTGTTTTAGAGTATCCCTTTATCCAGGGTAATAAAAAACGGGTAGTAGACTCAGCTCATTCATTTTTACAATGCAATACCACGAAATGAGTTTGAAAGGCTGTTCAAGCAATTTTGCACCGTTTTTTGTTACATTCTCTCTCTTTATGTATATGTATATGCATATGTACATGTATATGTATATGTATATGTATATGTATGTATATATATATGTATGTACATGTAAATGTACATGT
>SZWC01035803.1:0-16593 GCA_023375785.1 Penium margaritaceum | reverse complement strand
TACACATACACATACACATACACATACACATACACATACACATACACATACACATACACATACACATACACATACACATACACATACACTTACACATACACATACACATGCACATGCACATGCACATGCACATGCACATGCACATCCACATCCATATCCACATCCACATGTACATGCACATGCACATGCACATGCACATGCACATCCACATCCACGTCCACATCCACATCCACATGCACATCCACATGCACATACACATGCACATGCATATGCACATGCACATGCACATGCACATGCAGATGCACATGTATATACACACGTGCAAATGAACATGCACATGCACATGCACCAGCACCTTGCACCTGCACCTGCACATGCACATGTACATGCACATCCACATAAACATGTACATGCACATGCACATGTATATGCACATGCACATGCACATGCACATGCACATGTACATACACATGCAAATGCACATGCACATGCAGATACACATGCACATGCACATGTACATGCTCATGCACATGCACATGCATATGTACATGCACATCCACATCCACATGCACATCTACATCCACATGCACATGCACATGCACATGCACATGCACATGCACGTGCACATGCAAATGCATATGCACATGCACATGCACATGCACATCCAAATGCACCCGCTCCTGTACCTGCACATGCACATGCAGATGCACATGCGCATGCAAATGCACATGTACATGCACATGCACATGCACATGCACATGCATATGCACATGTACATGCACATGCACATGCAAATGCACATGCACATGCTTATGCTCATGCACATGCACATGCACATGCACATGCACATGTACATGCTCATGCACATTCACATGCACATGCACATTCACATGCACATTCACATGCATATACATGTGCATATTTGTATACATAAGACAGAATGACCAGATATTCATCATATCCAAAATTTAAGCTGGCATACCCGCACCTCCTAAATTAGGCACGGCATGCCCATAACGCACTAAGTTATAGCTACAATATCCAAAGGTTCAAAAAAAGGAATGATGTATCCACAGTGAAAGCTATGTGGTCGCTGCATGGAATGGAGCATAGGAATGTTGGTATCATCATACTACTCGAACAATGACAAAATCCTCTTTTGAGGTATTTGTCATTGTTCGAGGAAGGGATTCACGTGGGGTTCTCATGGGGTTTGTGTGCGAGCATCTCCAAGGCCCGCTAGTGTGGGACCCAGCAGATGCCCGCACAAAAAATAAAACCCTCAACACCGAATTTCAAGAGGGTTTGGGTTTGAAAGTATTTTTTCTCCACAAACCAGGGGTCTTTTGTGTTCCATGAAAAATAATCCAAATTTTGAAATGGGTGTTTTTTCTCGATCACGATGGAGCGATGACCCTTTTTTTTTCGATGTAGGGTTTTATGTTTTGCGCAGGCGGAGCCCTCGCAAAAATTACAAAACCTTACGTCATAATAGGGGGTTTGCGTGTAAAAAAAAAGGGGTCATTGCTCCATCGCAATATCGCGAGGGAGTGACTGTTGCAATCGAGCGATAGTCACATGACCCTCGTCGCCATGCTCGATCAGCGCAGCATGTGGCTGATCGAGAATGGCGAGCGAGGGCCGGATACCTTGTTCCATTTTTTAAACAGGTGGGTATGCCGTGTCAAAATTTGGAATCATGGGTATGAAAGCTTAATAGTGCGCACGGTGCGGGTATCTCAGCCATTACGCCCATATACATATACATATACATATGAATATTCTTTGGGTTACAATACGAGATACCCAAATATTAGAAAAAGAAAACTGATTTGCCCATCCTCCGGCAAAAAAAATCAAACTACACATCAGCCGCCGGTACCACCAGGCCAGTAGCAAAGAAAACAAAGAAAAATGCATGGTGATGCAGCATGCCGTGCTCTGACCACGCATGGCATGCGGCGCCCCCCCGCTAGCATCACAAACCCCTTCGTTGAAGGATTTGTGATACTAGTGGGGGGAGGTTTGTTTAGAGTTTGAGGGGATTTTGAGACTCCCCATGCGTTGAAAGGGAACTTACTAGGCCCCGCTACCATGGGGCCCAGTAGGAGCCCGCACAGAAATAAAACCCTAAAACCCCGAATGTAGTTTGGGGTACGGTTTGATTGTGATTTGTGCATTAAGAGAAAAGGGTTGCCTCCATGAAAAAGCCCAAAATAAAGACGGGTGTTTTTGCTCGATCGCGAGAGAGCGATGACCCCCCCCTTTTTTCTTACACGCAAACCCCCCAGTTCAAAACCCTAACTTGAACTGGAAGTGTGCATGTAAAAAAAAAAAAAAAAAAAGGGGGTCATCACTGGCTCACGATTCTTGCGTGGGAGGGATGACCTCATGCGGTTTCTCTTTCTTGCCCGTTGACGCATGCCGCGAGCGTGCATGATTTTTGATCGGGGTTTTGAGTTTTTTTTCCGCTACCGGGCGGATGAGAGTCACACTTAACGTTTTATGGGTATCTGAGCTATTTGGCTCATATTCTTTACTGATTTCATTTTTTTTATTAATCTCATTCTTGATTTGCATACCTACAACGTTTGGTGAAATTTCTGTATTTTTGTCCCAAAGTCGGAATTTGTTTTTCAGTGATCATAGATGGTGGTGTGCACGTAAGTTTGCTTGTTTGCAGGCGTCGACCAACATAGTTGGCCCAAACCTGATAATTTGGTAGTCGGGGCATGTTGTTGTGTAAAATATCCTTCAAGTTCAGTCCACATTGTTGGAGTGTTCAATTATTGTGCTGGTTTACTACTCCGTAGCAAAGCAGTTGCTCCTGTAATCGGAGGACCGTAGAAAGAGTTACGGACTTTACTGTACCTTTTTTTTGTGGGTTAATTCTAGCTGCGAATCTTCCTCATCCTCAACCAGATACTTCTCTAGTGTCCAGCCCCTTGGGGCCAAAAGGGCCTGGACTGTAAATAGTATGTAGGCATGCACACAAGGTGGCGCATGCCCTTTGCCTACTCCTAGGAAAATAGCAAGCTACACACTGCACAGTGCTACACAGGCATACAAGGCAGGTTTACCTATTCTTGCCTAGCATCCATGCACCAAGGTTGGAGAACAACATCTTCTACATCTTCTTCAACATGCACAAGGATCTCTAAAGCTGCATCAACCTGTGCATCAGAATCAACGGTGTAGGAGGATATCTTCTGAAGGAAGCTACCTGATGAAGAACCTTCACCATAAAGTTGGATGAAGCTTCCTTCATCAGGAAGCTTCCCCAAAGCTGACTCCAGCACCAAGTAACATCACAGAGCTGGAGGATGCTTCCTCTTCAAGGAATCTTCATATCTGCAAGGAGAAGAGGTGAATACTACCACCTCCAATGAGGAAGCTTCTCCTCAAAAGGCGGTCAACTTGCTAGGATCTCATGTATATAAGGTGGCGGTCCTGGCACACCCCAATTGACAACTCTCTCAGACACAGCAGCCTCAATACTTCAAGAGCTTCAGACTTCAGCTTCTCTATCATCATCATCTCCTTTGCTACTAGAGTGCCTACCAAAGCACCCAAGTCAAGACTCTGCTGGATTTTGCTCTGAAGACCCCTATAAGACAGGCAATTTCGTGCCAGCTTGGGTTGAGGACGCCTGAACTGGAGACTGGGATGACATACGGAAAGTGCTGAAGTTCAAGCACGAAGGAGAGCTGATGTAAACCTACGTCTGTAAGATGTTGCTCACTGAGCAACATGATCGGCTCTTAGCAAAAGAAAAAAGAGTGAATTTTCTCGAACGCCAATTGCGAGGATATTGACACAATAGTCAGCTCCACTCAGCCCTCCTAGAAGAGCCAACCCACGAGGAAGTCAACCTCCTCCTAGTGGTCCGCCCAATTAGGATCAAACGCCAACAGGCGCAACTAAAGTGGCCAGAAACCTTGGTCACGTCGTGCAACAGTGCTCATATTGCAACAAGAAAGGAAACAAGACCACAGCCTTTAGGAAGTGGATGAGAGAAGAGAAGGAGACAAGGCAGGGGAACAAGTCTAGAAGCAAGGGGGAGACAGAGGATGGTGGAAAAGAGAAGCAGACTCAACAAAAGGGGAAGGAGCCCAAGAAGAAGGAAGAAGGCAAAGGTAAGGCATACGACTACACAGGGTCTGTGTTCCAACTGTCAGAAACTCAAGGCAACACATTGGTTCGCTCTAGCTATGTGTGGTACCTTGATAGTGGGTGTACCTCGCACATCCGATTTGGCAAGTCATGCCTCCAAGAGCTCATACCTTCTGCAAAAGGCTTTGTCACAGTGGCCAACAACAAGTGAGTGCCAGTACTGGGAAAAAGAAAAATGACTGTAACTTGGTACAAGGGAGCTCAAGTCAAGTTTGGTGACGTACTTTGCATACCTCAGATTGTAGTGAACCTCCTCTCACTCAGACAATTGATGAGGAAAGGTACACGCATTGTCAGTAATGGACAGCGCATCACTTTGAAGAGTCGTGAGGGTGAAGCATTTGCCAAAGGCCGCCTACTACCGCACGGCATGATCAAGCTGGAATTCAATGCACGAGCTTCAAGCGTCTCTGAATCTCCTTTCGTAATGGCTAGTCTCCACCAACCTTCTGCTGCAGACCTGCCTGTTTGGCACAAATGCCTCAGCCTCGTCAGTGAAAAGATTGTGCAGTCAATGCATAAGAAGTCCCAAGTCAATGGCCTCGACATCAAAGATAACGGAAACAAAGACGCATCAACGCCATGCAAGGACTGCGTTTGTGCAAAGCTACCACGTCAGAAGTTTTCTCCAGCCACCAAGTGTGATGCCAGCCAGCTGCTGAAGCTAGTTTACACGGACATCTGTGGGCTTCTACCTACAACCACTATGAGTTCGGGTCATCACTACTTTCTCTTGTTCGTCGATGATGCCACTTGATTTGTGTGGAGCTACCCTCCACGTACAAAGGATGAAGCCCCTACATACTTCTTCAAGTGGCTGGTAATGGCGGAGAGGCAGAGCAACAAGAAACTAAAGGTGTTACGCTCCGACGGTGCTGAGGAATACACGAGTGCTGAGCTCATGTCTTGACTTGAAGACATGGGGATAGTGCATCAGTTCTCAACAGCTTACACGCCACAGCAAAATCGCGTAGAAGAGAGGGCCAACTGCACAAGACAACAGATGTTAAAGTCAATGCTTTTGGGTGCTCAACTCGACAACAGCTGGCGGCCGTATGCTTTGAGGTAAGCGGTTTGGGTGCGCAACCGTATCCCCATGTGTCGCTTCCTTAGATAACACCATTCCAGGCTTGGCATGGTGAAAATCCTGATATCACCATGCTCAGGACCTTTGGCTGTATGGCACTATTTTTCGTGCCAAAGGAGCGCCACAACAAGCTAGCAGACAAAGCGTCATATGGCATTTTCCTTGGACAATGTCCCAACATGAAGGGTTGGGAGTTCTATGACGTGGACTCACAGTGGAACACAATCAGCCGCGATGCCATCTTTTTCAAAAGCCTCACATGTCAGACATGGGAGTAGAAGCGCAGGACTGCACCTGTCTTGCTGCAAACCTTTTACGACTCCTACAACCAATCACTAAAGGAAGCAGATGCAGATCCAGAACCACTCACCCTTCTTGATCTGAATCATGCGAGTAAAGAGGCGGTGGGCACGGGTGTGTCCCTCCACGGAGACAACCCGGTATCCGTCTCCAGAGTCCACCATTCGGTCAAAGTACTTGATCACGAAGCCGAGGTGGTGGGATTGGAGAATGGTGCGAAGGCAACGCAGAAGCATAAGACACCAGGGGGAGTCCATGAGCGGCATTTCACACACCTCTTGCAGCAGCAGTTGGCGCAACAGAAAGCAGGAGCGAGTGAAGCAGAGTGGTGACAGTAAGGTCTAGGTTCTTTGCTGCCTATGAATAGATTTTGGTGCACAGCAGGAAAGCATGTACTATCTTGATCCAATGAAAACAATGGAACACAACTGAGTTGTTTATCTCTTGATTGATAGTACAAAATACAAAGTGCACATATCAACCTGTACACCGCTATGTACAAGAGCACTGAGCACTGAGCACTGAGCGCTGAGTTTCCTGGCATCCCAGAAGGGATAATCCTTGCTAAGCCTTCAAGGCTGTCGACGAAAGAGATCTTGGCATTGCCACCGTCTTCAAGGTAGTCTAGCCTCCAGGTAGTTACGCGTCCTCAACCCAATCTGGCACAAAATTTCCAGTCTTATAGGGGTCTTCAGAGTGAACTCTAGCAAAGTCTTGATTTGGACGCTGTGGCAGGCAAGGAGATTATGATGACAGAGAAGCTGAAATCTGAAGCTCTTGAAGTATTGAGGCTGTTGTGTCTGAGAAAGTTGTCAATTGAGGTGTGTCAGGACCGCCGCCTTATACACATGAGATCCGGTCAAGTTGACTGCCATTTTGAGGAGAAGCTTCCTCATTGGAGGTGGTAGTATTCACCTCTTGTCCTTGCCGATATGAAGCTTCCTTGTAGAGGAAGCTTCCTCCAGCTCCGTGATGTTACTTGGTGCCAGGGTCAGCTTTGGGGAAGCTTCCTCATGAAGGAAGCTTCATCCAACTTTATTGTGAAGGTTCTTCATCAGGTAGCTTCCTTCAGAAGCTATCCTCCTACACCATTGATTCTGCTGCAGAGGTTGATGTAGCTTTAGAGATCCTTGCGCATGTTGAAGATGATGTAGAAGATGTTGTTCTCCAACCTTGGTGCATGGATGCTAGGCAGGAAAAGGTAATCCTGCCTTGTGTGCCTATGCAGCACTGTGCAATGTGTAGCTTGATGTTTCCCTAGGAGTTGGCAAAGGGCATGCGCCACCTCGTGCGCATGCCTACATACTATTTATAGTCCAGGTCCTTTTGCCCCCAAGGGGCTGGACATTGGAGAAATATTTGGTTGAAGCTAAGGAAGATTCTCAGCTAAAATGAACACACACAAAAAAGGTACAGAAAAATCCGTAGCTCCTTCTACGTTCCTCCAATTACTGTAGCAACTTCTTTACTACGGAATAGTAAACCAGTGTAGTAACTGAACACTCCGACACCCCCCCTGAGTTGTTGTGCTTGTAAAACGGCTCCATTTCACTGTTGCTGATTTTAAAAAAAATTCCTCGAGCGACTTCCAAGAGCCTTTGTTCAGAAATTGGAGCGGAGCCGTGTCCCTGGGTGATATCTTGAGGGAGAAAGAAGTTGATGTCGGCTTCTGGAGCGAAGAGAAAATTATTATTCTCCTTTTTGGGGCTGTTGGTTGCCGGGACCCATGTGAAGTCAACTTCGGGTGCCGTCGGACTTGTCCTGGCGTGTCACAGCAAAATAAAATTGTTGGGTCGAGTTCGGGCCACTCGAGAAAATTGCTTGCTTCTTATGGAAGCATTTGATTCGATGGACCTTGCCCATGAGGCTCAACATGTGCCCCCAAATCCTTGTTGTCATGCCTACCCTCGTCCAGTTCCTTCTGAGTTGGCGAAACCTGTCCTAGTCTTTGAAAAGGTGTTTCTGAGCTCCCCCTACATTTGGAGCCGTTGGAGCTGTACAAAGCTCGCTAGGAGGGATGTGACAGTCTTGTTCCTCACGTCCATTTGCGCAGGTGCGCTTTTCCTCGGTCACAGCCGCTAAACAGTTAGTTAATGCTTGGCTGACCTGTTTTAGTCCCGTCAGTCCGCGGGTTGACGGCTCAGTTTGACAGTCTGGGAGTTGGTTGTCCGGCAAAGAGGTTGCAGGTGGACAAGTCCACAGAATCAGGGGCGTGCCGGTGAGAATCGCTGGCGAGGAGGGCTCGTTCAGCAAACTACTGCGCGCATGCTGTTTGCAGGTCGGTGTGTGGGATGTTGATTGTGCGACAAAATTGAGCAGGCAGCAAGCGCAGATCCTGTCCATGGATGTTGCACAAAAATGGCTTGCATCTGCGCCCATGCTGTTTGCATTCGTTGTGTGTCCGCTGGCTTCCTCGCATTTGGTTTGCGAAACAGGTACTGGTACTTGCGCCCAGCAGTTCTGCTTGCAAAGTGCTTGACCATGGCAGTGAGCGCTGATTTTAGCGACAAGTTCATCTGCCTCTTTTCCTGTTTGCTTGCTCGCCCTGATATCAGTGTGGGCTCGCTGGAAAGCTTGCTGGCTCACTCCCTCGCCTGCCTTCCTGCTTGCTCTATCGCGATGCTGCTTGCTTGCTTGCTCGCTTGCCTGCTCACTGGTCCGCTTTCTTGCCTTCTTGCTGGTTCGCTTGCTTGTTCGGCGATGGTTGCCCAGGTCGCTGCCAGAATTTGAGCGTGGTGCCTACTGCTGCTCGTCAATCCGACGCAGCAGCTGCGCACGTGGCGAGTGGGCCAGCCGCTGATGGTGCGACTGGCGCGAAGCGGCCTACACAGCCATTTTTGCCTTTTTGGGCGAATTTTGTTGTCACCAGTTTTTGTGCGTCAAAGCTGTCGCAGGTTTCCACCGGGACAGTGAGTGTAACACTTTTGGTGGGAGTTGTTGCTGCAACAAAAGAGAGACCAGCCAAAAGTGCTGCCGGGAGTACATTTTTTTACGGAACTGTTGTTTGGAGATTGTGTTCACCACCAGGAGGAAGATCTGCTGCTGCCAGAGCCATTGTGTTGAGATGTAGCCCACTCCAAAAATCTCGACTTGCACTTTTGCGCTTGAGAGGTCGACCAAAACTGCCGCGTGGATTGTGGTTGCTTTGGTGTGACCTGGAAGGAGACTTGGCCGATGGGCTTACAGGGGAATGAGGTACGCCGACTCCAATTTTTGTCATAGATTTTAGGTCTGAAATTCCCCTTCTGCTCTTTTTCCTTCTTGTGCTTCCTACTTTTATGTTTGTGTGCACCATGAAGCACGTGAAACCCATTTGCACGCTGCAAGAGGCATCTATGGCGCAGATTCGACTTTTGAACTCTCGTGTCCCGTTCTCCGCACGCTTCTTCAGGTCATACTGCAAGAACGCCCTTGCGGTGAGTCCGCATTGCTACATGCACCTGTACAAGATGTCTTTAGGCTTTTTGTAAAGCAGTCGGCAGCTTGCATTCTTCCTGGAATGTGCACAAGCTTCACCGCCCTGTCTTGGACCTTGGATCGAATCCAATGCCCTCAAATGTTGATGTGCTTGGTTCGAGCCTGAAATGTTGTTGAGTTAGCCAGGTCGATTGCCGAGCTGTTGTCGACAAATACTTCACTTGGCTTCTCTTGTGGAAAGCCGATGTCGTCGAGGAGGTTGCGCAAGTAGGTAACCTCCTGAGCTCCTGCAGTAGCTGCCACATACTTGGCTTCTGCTAAAATGAGAGTGATGATGCTTTGTCGCTTGCTCATCCATGAGACAGCTCCTCCACCAAGAAGACACACAAAGCCGTTGGTGCTGCGTCGGTCCTCTTCGGTTTCTCCAAAATCAGCATCCACGTAGCAACAAAGCTCGAGATCACTCGAGGTTCCAAAGCAAAGACTTGCATCGGTTGTGGTGTTGAGGTAGCCAAGGGCTCGATCGAGCTCCTTACAGGCCGCATCTGTACAGGTTTCATTGCCGCGTGCCAAGTTACTAACAGAAAACTGTAGGTCTGGACGCGTGCAGCTTGCAGCGTGCATCAGTGACCCAATTTTGCTTCGGTATTCTTTCTCACTCGTCTCCCTGTGTCCCTCATGGAGCAGCTGCAATTGAGTGAGAGGAGTAGGCACGTGCCTGTCAGACACGTCGAAGTGTTCACAGACCTTGGTAGAGTAAGTCTGTTGGCTCAACATAAGCATTCCTGTTGTGCGATTGCGTTTGATGTTCATGCCAACATAATACTCAAAACTTGGCATGAGGGTCACATGACTTCTTTTGCCATGGCCGTAGCTGTGGCTTTGATGAATAGTGCTGATGGACTGATGATGAGGATGTCGTCAACGTAGACCAGTGCGTAGCAATCTGGCCGCTTGTTTGGCGAAGGAAGATGGAGGAATAGACAGTCATCGTAGGCTGATGGAAGGAAGTCAATGGCTTCCAGGAGGCTTTGAAGCTTCCGGTACCACAAGTGAGGACTCTGCTTGAGCCCGTACAAGCTCTTCACCAGCTTGCACACTCTTCCACTTCCATCATCGTAGCCTTGTGGCTGCCTCATGAACATTGTTGCGTACATTTCCCCGTGAAGAAATGCCTTCTTCACATTGAGTTGCTGCACTTCGTAGTCTTGCAATACTGCTATTGTAAGCAAATGCGTGCTGCGGTGTAGCGACTCACTGGGGCGTAGGCTTCAAAGAAATCCTTTCCCTCCACTTTTGAAAATCATTTTGCTACCAAACGTGCTTTGAACTTGTCGATACTCCCATCAGCTTTTGTTTTGATGCGGAAGACCCATTTGACCCCAACAAGATGTGAACCAGATGGAAACTTCACAAGCTCCCACGTACCTTGGTCAATGAGGCTGTTGTATTCCGCATCCAATGCAGCTTTCCATTCTGCTACATGCTCTCCGTTGAGAGCCTCCTTGAGCGTCTTTGGCTCCAGTGGGAGATCCTTCATTGATGTGAACAGAGCACACAGATGAGTTGTGGTGAATTCAGCGAGAACATCAGTGTCCCCTTGAAGACGCAACATGCCATTATGGCCATGCTGTTCTCTGCTTCACTCTCTCCTGCTTTCTGTTGCTCCAACTCCTGCAAAAGGAGGCGTGTGAAACGCCGCTCGTGGACTCCCCCTGGCGTCTCATGCTTCCGCGTCGCCTTCACACCATTCTCCAGTCCCACCACCTCGGCTTTGTGATCAAGTACTTTGATTGAATGGTGGTCTCTGGAGACACGTACTGGGTCGTCTCTGTGGAGGGACACACCGGTGCCCACCGCCTCTTTACTCGCATTATCCAGATCAAGATGGGTGAGTGGTTCTTGATATGCATTTGCTTCCTTTAATGATTGGTTGTAGGAGTCGTAGAAGGTTTGCAGCAAGTCAAGTGCGGTCCTGCGCTTCTGCTCCCATGTTTGACATGTGAGGCTTTCAAAAAAGATGACGTCGTGGCTGATTGTGCTCCGTTGTGAGTCCACGTCGTACAACTCCCAACCCTTCATGTTGGGACATTGTCCAAGGAAAATGCCCCATGACGCTTTGTTTGCTAGCTTCTTGCGGCGCTCCTTTGGCACCAAAAATGCTGCCATATTGCCAAAGGTCCTTGCTGCCACCACTTCCGCTGTGCAAACTCTGACACACATAAAATCTTCATGCATGAAAATTCTCTCTAGCGCAACTATACAAAGATTGTTTTGGAACCTAATACGGCTGTTTTTTCTCGGCGGTGGTTTAAGTAGTCGTCTAAGATGTTTTTTTCTTTCTTCATCAGATTGGAACGTTCTTCATTAGTTTTGTCCTCGACGATCTGTTTTTTTTGTTCGAATGTGTCCCTATATGACCTCGAACCTATGACGCCTGGGTCCTGATTGAAAGAGAATCCGTGAAACTGCACGATGGACGTACGAGCCTGGGCAGCTTGTGCTTTCCATGCTTGTATCTCCATTGCACCATCTTCTACGTCCTCGTCAGGATAGGCAAAGGAAGCTCCATAATCAAATATGGTCGACGTTTCCTGGAGTGTGAAAAATGCCCCTTGAGCGAAAAATTAACTTATGCAATTTCTAACCCGTAACATGTAAAAGTCGACAACAACGATTTGAGCAAGTCTGGAGAATGGACACGTTGCACCTTGTGTCCGGATTGGTTTACGGCATGCTTTTATTGAAACTAATTTTTGCCAATGTGCGGTAAAAAATATTATCGTCACCGTGCCTCCACTTTTTATAGTGGGGGAAAGACGTCGATAATCTTCCATCCGTACTGGGCGTCCTAGCCATAACTT
Organism: Penium margaritaceum; assembly: GCA_023375785.1. NCBI lineage: Eukaryota > Viridiplantae > Streptophyta > Zygnematophyceae > Desmidiales > Peniaceae > Penium > Penium margaritaceum. Next base: position 4,752 of record SZWC01035803.1, on the reverse strand, counting down.
CCCGAGCACAAAAAGTGGGGACGACCTGGCAATTTGTTTCCAGAATGAGGGCTACGTAAGATATTTTCTCAGAATCGGGGCGTCTCAGGTATGGTTGAGCGAGAATAGGGTCAACTTGTAAGTCCTCCCGGTTACCTTCAACCAACCGTCCAGTCATTTCTCTGCGGTGAAGCTCCCACAAGAGAGGGGAGGAATCCCTCAAAGGTGCAACATAGGTTCCCTCACCTCTAAGGCTGCCTAAGCCACACACAAAAAAAAAAAACCAAAAAAAAAAAACAAGTGGTAAGTTGCACACAAGGGTGCAATGGGTTACATAGTATACATAATTGATAAAGCAATAACAATTGAAATGATAGGAAAGAGGACTTCTGTATACATAAATGAATGAAAAGTAAAGGTAACATAATTGAATAACAAATTTGGATATTTCATGAAAGATTAAACGTGGAATGTTGATTTTGTGACAATTTCTGTGAAGGTTTTGAATGGATTGTTATTCATTCATCTATTGTGAGGCTAGCCTGAAGATGATTTGTGTGCTTTTTATGGTTGGATGTGATACAAGAAGACATTGCTGGTGTAAGAAATAAAACAATGATGTAAGGTAGTGAATTTATTTACCTAAATGTATATAAACATGTCCATATCTACATCCATATCCATGTCCATATCCATATCCATATCCATATCCATATCCATATCCATATCCATATCCATATCCATATCCATATCCATATCCATATCCATATCCATATCCATATCCATATCCATATCTATATCTATATCTATATCTATATCTATAGCTATATCTATATCTATATCTATATCTATAGCTATATCTATATCTATATCTATATCTATAGCTATATCTATATCTATATCTATATCTATAGCTATATCTATATCTATATCTATATCTATAGCTATATCTATATCTATATCTATATCTATAGCTATATCTATATCTATATCTATATCTATAGCTATATCTATATCTATATCTATATCTATAGCTATATCTATATCTATATCTATATCTATAGCTATATCTATATCTATATCTATATCTATAGCTATATCTATATCTATATCTATATCTATAGCTATATCTATATCTATATCTATATCTATAGCTATATCTATATCTATATCTATATCTATAGCTATATCTATATCTATATCTATATCTATAGCTATATCTATATCTATATCTATATCTATAGCTATATCTATATCTATATCTATATCTATAGCTATATCTATATCTATATCTATATCTATAGCTATATCTATATCTATATCTATATCTATAGCTATATCTATATCTATATCTATATCTATAGCTATATCTATATCTATATCTATATCTATAGCTATATCTATATCTATATCTATATCTATAGCTATATCTATATCTATATCTATATCTATAGCTATATCTATATCTATATCTATATCTATAGCTATATCTATATCTATATCTATATCTATAGCTATATCTATATCTATATCTATATCTATAGCTATATCTATATCTATATCTATATCTATAGCTATATCTATATCTATATCTATATCTATAGCTATATCTATATCTATATCTATATCTATAGCTATATCTATATCTATATCTATATCTATAGCTATATCTATATCTATATCTATATCTATAGCTATATCTATATCTATATCTATATCTATAGCTATATCTATATCTATATCTATATCTATAGCTATATCTATATCTATATCTATATCTATAGCTATATCTATATCTATATCTATATCTATAGCTATATCTATATCTATATCTATATCTATAGCTATATCTATATCTATATCTATATCTATAGCTATATCTATATCTATATCTATATCTATAGCTATATCTATATCTATATCTATATCTATAGCTATATCTATATCTATATCTATATCTATAGCTATATCTATATCTATATCTATATCTATAGCTATATCTATATCTATATCTATATCTATAGCTATATCTATATCTATATCTATATCTATAGCTATATCTATATCTATATCTATATCTATAGCTATATCTATATCTATATCTATATCTATAGCTATATCTATATCTATATCTATATCTATAGCTATATCTATATCTATATCTATATCTATAGCTATATCTATATCTATATCTATATCTATAGCTATATCTATATCTATATCTATATCTATAGCTATATCTATATCTATATCTATATCTATAGCTATATCTATATCTATATCTATATCTATAGCTATATCTATATCTATATCTATATCTATAGCTATATCTATATCTATATCTATATCTATAGCTATATCTATATCTATATCTATATCTATAGCTATATCTATATCTATATCTATATCTATAGCTATATCTATATCTATATCTATATCTATAGCTATATCTATATCTATATCTATATCTATAGCTATATCTATATCTATATCTATATCTATAGCTATATCTATATCTATATCTATATCTATAGCTATATCTATATCTATATCTATATCTATAGCTATATCTATATCTATATCTATATCTATAGCTATATCTATATCTATATCTATATCTATAGCTATATCTATATCTATATCTATATCTATAGCTATATCTATATCTATATCTATATCTATAGCTATATCTATATCTATATCTATATCTATAGCTATATCTATATCTATATCTATATCTATAGCTATATCTATATCTATATCTATATCTATAGCTATATCTATATCTATATCTATATCTATAGCTATATCTATATCTATATCTATATCTATAGCTATATCTATATCTATATCTATATCTATAGCTATATCTATATCTATATCTATATCTATAGCTATATCTATATCTATATCTATATCTATAGCTATATCTATATCTATATCTATATCTATAGCTATATCTATATCTATATCTATATCTATAGCTATATCTATATCTATATCTATATCTATAGCTATATCTATATCTATATCTATATCTATAGCTATATCTATATCTATATCTATATCTATAGCTATATCTATATCTATATCTATATCTATAGCTATATCTATATCTATATCTATATCTATAGCTATATCTATATCTATATCTATATCTATAGCTATATCTATATCTATATCTATATCTATAGCTATATCTATATCTATATCTATATCTATAGCTATATCTATATCTATATCTATATCTATAGCTATATCTATATCTATATCTATATCTATAGCTATATCTATATCTATATCTATATCTATAGCTATATCTATATCTATATCTATATCTATAGCTATATCTATATCTATATCTATATCTATAGCTATATCTATATCTATATCTATATCTATAGCTATATCTATATCTATATCTATATCTATAGCTATATCTATATCTATATCTATATCTATAGCTATATCTATATCTATATCTATATCTATAGCTATATCTATATCTATATCTATATCTATAGCTATATCTATATCTATATCTATATCTATATCTATATCTATATCTATATCTATGTCTATGTCTATATCTATATCTATATCTATATCTATATCTATATCTATATCTATATCTATATCTATATCTATATCCCTATCTATATCTATATCGATATTTATATCTATATCTATATCCATATCTACATCTATATCTATATCTACATCTTTACCTATGTCTATATCTCTATATTTATCTATGTTTTGTATATTGATATCTGTAGATGTTTTTATCTATATCTTTATCTAGATATATGTCTATATCTCTACTTATCTATATGTTTGTCTATATCTATATGAATAATGATGTATACAAACATCTATATCTATGTATCAAAATGTATCCTTACCAATATGTAAACATGTATCTTTATCATTTTGATGATGCACTTTAGCACCTTTTTCTCACAAGTCTCGCATACATTAACTTCCTTTCCTGGTTGTTAGTATTGTGGTTTTCAACAATGAATTCTATGCGCTGAAAGGTCTCGGCAAAAAAACAGTAACTGGCTGGTTCGACTCTGCCCTCTTTCGCATCTTTGCCTCACCTTATCCACATCGCGTGGATGAGGCGAGGCACAGGAACTTTTGTCGTCGTCTCCTTGCAACAAAACAACGGTTTTGCCGCACGTCCATCACCATCACTGCCGTCCGTCGCCTGCATCGCCGTCGCCACCACCGACCTCGCCATTATCGCCGTCTCAAGCCCCGCCGTCGCAAGTGCCGCTGTTTTAACGTTTTTCCTGCTGGGAACAACACCAGCCGGGTTGGTGCAGCAGCAGTAGTAGCAGAAGCAGCAGCAGTAGGAATAGGAGTACGGAATGGAGTATTGGCAGAAGCGGCAGAGCAGCGGCCTTGACAGCACCAAGAACAACCGCAGCAGCAGCAGCAGCAGCAGCAGCAGCAGCAGCAGAAGGAGAAGCAGTGGCGGTAGTAGAAGCAACATCAGCAGCAGCAGCGGCGTCGGCGGCGGCGGGGATTGGGCGTGGGCGTGGTTTGGACGTAAGCGTGGGCGTGGTGTCGACGTGAGCGTGCGCGTGGGCGTCGGCATGGATTTGGGCGTGGGCGTGGGTGCGGCGTGGATTTCTGCGTGGTCAAGGTGTGCCCTGCCCTGCCCTGCCCTGTCCCGCCCTGCCCCGCCCTCCCCGCCACGCCCCGTCCTGCCCTGCCGTCTCTCTCTCTCGCGCTCTATCTCTCTCTCTCTCTCTCTCTCTCTCT
>SZWC01035800.1:0-13990 GCA_023375785.1 Penium margaritaceum | reverse complement strand
TAGCAGGGGCAAGAACAGCGGGATCAGCTTGCAATGAGGTTGGCGGAGAGACAGCCGCATTTGTGGGAGCAGGGGGCGATGCTGCAGCAGCAGGGGTAGCAGCGGCAGGAGTAGCTGGCGCAGCCATAGGGGCGCTTTCAGTTGCACCCACCACCAGCAGCTTCTCAAGGACAGCAGCAGGCACCGTAGCAGATGGCGGGAGAGAGTCCGCAGTGGCCTCCTTGGCATTGTCCCGTGCCATGCGTTGCTCACGTGCCTCGATGAAGGCTTCTTCGTACGGCTGGAGCTTCTTCATCAAGGCCTTCATCACGTGCTCGGGGTGGACGACGCTGGAATCGCCGCTGTAGGTCTCTTCAGAATAGGCTTTGTTGAACCTGGGGTCCAAGAACGTCCCTAGGTATTGGCAGTCCCCGAAGAGTGTGCAGTACACTCCCACGTGTTCTGCAGCCTTCTCAAGTGCAGTCGCAAGAGCTGCCTGCACTTCATGGAGCTCTTCGTTCACGTCACCAGCCGGGCAAGACGCCAAGGCCTGGCGACATGCAGCGGCGTTGCTTTGGAGGCAATCCAGAAGTTCATTGAAGAAGGGCACCGCCAGACCGATTGTCAGCGATGTCTCGACAGAGATGTCATCCGTCATGTTCTTAAACGGCTCCAGCACTTCGGCGATGCAGCGGATAGTGATCCACTGTCCGCCGGACAGCCGCATGTCTTCGGCGCTGACCAAGGACAGCCATGCTTCCAACGGCTCGCGCTGTTCGTGGGTGACCTGGAGCATCGCCACCGTGGAGTTACAGCGCGTCCTCGAGTCGATGTTCAGCTTCCGGTACGGCGTGCCGTGATTGGCCAGGAAAAAAGCCTCGCAGGAGACCTCCCGCTGCGGGCTGCGGCTGATGAAGTTCGCCAGCCGTCGGACCATCTGGACAATGCGATCGACGGCCGGGACTTGGTGAATGTCGCTGACACCGAGGTTGAGGACGTGGTCGAAGCACCGGACGAACCAGTCTTCGACGAAGCCACGACAGTGCACCTCAAGCCAGTTCTTGGCCATGGCACCATTCACGGCAGCGTTGTCCATGGTGATGGCGTAAACACGATCCCAGAGGCCCCAGGAAATGAGGACGCAACGGAAGACGTGGTATAGCGCAGGTGCATCGTGGGTGCCAGAGAGGGGCTCGAAGCCGAAAAGGACGTTGACAATGCGAAACTGTTGAATGCCATGCGCAGTAATGGTGATTAAACTGTCGTTGGTTGTGGAAGTCCAGCCATCCTCCCCAATGGATAAATGGCTCTCGCAGCCGTGCAGGATGTTTTAGACCAGCTCGCGATAGCGGGGATAGGCCGCATGGATGTCGCACGCCAGTGTTTAGCGGGATGTCAGGTGCGCCGTTGGGTTCCCATGCTCAAAAGCCGCTTGCAGATTATCCAACGATATTGCGGCGAATGCGATATCCTTCTCCACAAAAAAACTTCCAGATGCAGGATCTGAAGTAGGAGGGGTCCCATGCCAGGCGGACCAATCCAATTGTCGAGGTAGTGTTTTTTTTCCAGCAGCAGCAACGGCCACTGATTGGCGGAGTCCTTGGGATCCCAAACCTGCATTGACGATGTTGCGAGCCATGCGATGATGGGCAGCCGCAAGATTCGACCACATGCTGGAGGTATTCCCATGACTGACGGAAAGAGATTTGTTGACGGAAGTGTTCTTGCACAGCCGCCAGATGGCATGGCGGGGATCACTCTCCATGTGCTAGAAGTAGTTCCAGAAACATGCCCGGACGTTCTGAGGCATGGCAGTGGCGACGGCCTGTGCACACGTTGCTGGTGGCGGCGGATTTTCCGCCTGACGGTTGAAGCGAGCCACCAACTGAGCATGTGCCATGATGGCAGATTGTTAGGACCTGCATGCGCGTACACTGTCGTTAGATGTCGAATCAAAAACATGGAATCTATGTGGTGTAGACATATGGAACATCTGGAACATGGATTCATGCACAAGCATCGATGAACTGGACAGGCGGAACCGGCACTACGAGCTGAGTCATAGCGGTGGCAGTACAAGGGTGGGACGAAGGGTGCTGACTCACCAGGGTGTGGCTGGCGAAGAGTCGAGGGTGTCGACGGACGGCTGACGGTGGAAGTGTAGATGCATGCAAATCAAAATGAGCGAAAGGATTAAAAACGCATCCAGGGGTGTGGGGAGCCAAGTCATCGTTGCAGTAGATGAGGTATGCTGCGGCGATTCGACTAGCAAAAATCTCACAGACCTAGCATCTAATGCGCTTGTAGAATATCCCATGAGTCCAGCAACTTCGGCTCAACTCACGCCGTAGATACGCGACATCGACGGTGTCATCCGCAGGTCTGGAGGGCACACGGGTACGAGACGTCACAAAGTCCCACCCAGTAGTGGGTACGACCCACCACCGGGTAGGAATGCCAGACGTCCAGTAGACGCCCCAGAGGAGAGCACAGGAAACAGTGTTTTAGGCTACGATGTTTGGTTCTTTGCTTTAGCATGGATGCGTTCAATGGTGCAAGATGTTGCTTCGGCTCCGAACAGAATTCCGGGGAGCCGTCAGATCCTCGCCAGCTCGGAGGCCGCTTGATGTCATGTCGAGGGACGTACTCCTTCTAGACACTTTGCCCTCGCTTTGCCCGCTCCCTCTCACGACAGAAAAAAAGTGTCAAAAGCGCTCTCTGGAAAAGCAAACCTCTAGGACCAACTTAACTTCGTGTCCTGGTTTGTGACAACCGAAGACAGTATCCTCACACGGTATTGGTGGATAAAAAACAATTGTTTCCCACTGTAACATATGCAGTAGTTCACCACAAAAATCATAGGAAGGTCCATTTCTTCAAGGTAAAAACCATTTTGCAAGTGTAAAGGGCGAGTTTGAAACAATCAGTTGTCGGCTGTGACCTCATTATTGTCCCCCTCAGCAGTCCTCGTGCCACGGGAGACAAGACCGAGCACAGTCTGATTTCTGTCGAGTGAGGTCATTGATCGAGAGTAGACGTCACTATTCAACCCTTGTACAATAATTCAGACCCTTGCAGCGTGGACGTTCTCGAGACGCTTGGCTGCAGGAGAGCAACATTCTTGGTTGAACAGGCTTACTCAATCAATCACTCATGTTGGAAATGAGAAAGAGCCAGCATTACTGCCCTCACCTCTAAAAAAATCCAAGTCTCAAAACAAGGGTTCATGTCTTACAGGAACCAACTTGACCAAATGGCTCTTCGGTCATCAGACCGTTTAACCGACAGTTAAGTATCCCTCTAATAATGTGACATGTGTCACCCGCGTCCGGCTAGCGGGAAAAAGCCGTTGTGCTTACTACTTTGTCCTGTTTTTTTTGTATTTATTGAGTATGTTCATTCCCCGGCAACTTAACCCAGAACAATTGTTTTTTCATCCTGTTCACCTTTGGTTCCTCGGCTTCGCTGCAGTGTCTTTGCTCTGCTTGCTTATCGCTCATTCTTCTCTCGCCACCCACTCTCAGCTCATGACACTTCACTCCGTTATTCTCTTTCCTTCACTCAGCTCTCATGATGGAAACTGGGGCAGCCCTCAGGGAGGTGATCACGCTCACTAAGAGTTGCCTAAGCAGGACCAACTGTTTGTGAAAGGGGGTTGCAGACTGCACAGACAGAAATAACGGAAGCGAATGTAGGCTTGCAGAGAACGCGAATGTAGGTTCACAAGCCGATGCACCTGGCTGCTTCATCCCCTTGAGCTCCAGACCACGGACCATCTGCTGCATGGAGATGATGGCGCCAAAGCCGAGGTGACCGAGCCGGCAGTGCCACAGGCCAATGTCGTTTTTTCCCTTTCTCGCTGCCAACGCTGAGTTGGCTTCCTTCTCTGACGCCACGTAGAGGCGGTAAAGACCGCCCTCCTTGTTTGCTTTTGCAAGCACACGGCCTGCACGGGCAGAGATGGTGCAGCCACCATTCTCAAAGCAAACCTGCATGCCTTGGGAGATGATAGATGAGACAGAGAGGAGGTTAGTTTCCAGTCTCAGAACATGGAGCACCCCCTTCACATGACGTTCCACGTGCTTACCCTCAACGGAAGCACAAAACACAATCTCACCCTCCCCAACCGCCATTTGTACATGGTTGTCCCCCATGTACACCCGACAAGGCTCGACGACGGTGTAGACGACGAACCACTCCCGGCGACACGTTATGTGCCGTGTGGCTCCCAAGTTGATGATCCAGAATAGGGCGGTGTTGTCGGAGACGTGCAGGACCCGGATGGTTGTTATGAATCCACTCTCCCAATCTGCAGTGTTCGTGGAAGCGTCGACTGTTTTCCCGCTCCCACTCCAGCAGCAAGGTCCGCCTTCTTCTTCCGGCATTCGCGTGCCCAATGGCGCGGCTTTTTGCAGTAGTGGAAGTTCCCCTTCTTCTTCCCTCCTCCGCCATTGCCCCTGGTTGGTGTAGCACCACCCCTATGACCAGAGTTGGTGATGAGAGCGACGTCCAGTCCGCTTCTGCCCTCATCTCCCTTGTGCCGCTCCTCCTCAAACAGCAGGCTCTCCTCCACATCACTGAGGGAGAGCTTGACGCCACGCTTGTCCAGGGCAACAATGAGAGGAGTATAGCTGCTAGGAAGACCAGAGAGGATGGCTAGCATCAGCACACGTTCCTTGACAGGGACGTCAATCGGAGCAAGTTGGTCAAAGAGAGACTTCACCATGTTGATGTAGTCAATCATGGATCCGGACTCATCCATCTTAATAGTGTGAAGGCGACGACGCACCTGCATATTCATGAGGATTGACTTGGACGCATAAGTGGACTCAAGCTTTTTCCAAACCTCCTTTGGTGTGAGGATGCCACGGACGAGGAGTTGCTGTCATTCGGCGAGGTGGAGGTACATGGTTGCAAGGGCGAGGTCACGCTTGTCGCGCTAGGTACGGGCCTGGACAGGGGATAGGGAATTTTCTTCTGGTTCTTTGTCCTTCTCATCTACCTGGCTCCAAAGACCCTTCTCCATCAGCACCATCTTCATGTTGTTGCTCCAGTTGAAGAAGTTCTTGCCTTCGAACTTGGCGATGTTGACGCCGGCTACCACAGAAGCGGATGTCACCATGGTAGTGCAACGTTCAGCCCACAAATAGCTCTCTCAAACAACAGGGTGCAAGGAATGCCTCAAGGATGAGACAAAGCCTTGTTCTAGCTGTGATACCACTGATGGAAACTGGGGCAGCCCTCAGGGAGGTGATCAGGCTCACTAAGAGCCGCCTAGGCAGGACCAACTGTTTGTGAGAGGGGGTTGCAGGTTGCACAGACAGAAATTACGGAAGCAAATGTAGGTTTGCACAGAATGCGAATGTCTCAATAAACTCCTGAGTGAGAAAGTACATTAGCACAGCTTTCTAAAAAGCCTAAGTATGCCTTATTTGGCACATGGACCTGGAAGAACCAGTCTGTCAAAGTTCACCTCCTGGCACACTCCTAGCCTAGCGGGATGAGCGGCAGTCACACTCTCAAAGAAGAGAATTACCATCCCTGCCATGTGCACAACCAATAATCTTGGTGGGGACCTTACTTGAAGCTCCTTGAAGGTCCTCATGGGGCCTTTCTACCTAGAAAGCCGCTCCAAACCTCCTTGGCCAATAATTGTGGCCGTCGTTGGTGCTGGTAGTGCAGGAGCCATCACTTGAACCGGACCCATTGCCACCAAACCTTGAAAATCCATATCTCCCTCAAACGGACTCCGAATCGAGTTCCGTAAAGTGCTACAAAACCAGAAAAACATCCTCTATTCACTTTTGTGACCTGATGATTTTTATCGAGCATTCCACTTTGGTCAGTTTTTCTTTGGCACCCCGTATCCAACATGTCATTCACTCATCAATCCATCCTGCCTCAACTTTCTCTCACCGCGTATGATGGAAACTGGGGCAGCCCTCAGGGAGTTGATCAGGCTCACCAAAAGCAGCCTAGGCATGACCTACTGTTTGTGAGAGGGAGTTGTAGGTTGCACAAACAGAAATTACGGAAGCACATGTAGGTTTGCAGAGAATGCGAATGTCTGAATTGACTCTTGAGTGAGAAAGTGCATTAGCACAACTTTATAACAATCCTAAGTATGCCTCATTTGGCACATGGAGCTGGAAAAACCACTCTGTCAAAGTTCCTCTCCTAGCACACTCATAGCCTAGTGGGATGAGCGGCAGTCACACTCTCACACAAGAGAATTACCATCCCTGCCATGTGCACAACCAATAATCTTGGTGGGGACCTTCCTTGAAGCTCCCTGAAGGTCCTCATGCCGCTTTTCTACCTTGAAAGCCGCTCCAAACCTCCTTGGCCAATAATTGTGGCCGTCGTTGGTGCTGGTAGTACAGGAGCCATCACTTGAACCGGACCCATCGCCACCAAACCTTGAAAATCCATATCTCCCTCAAAGGAAGTCCGAATCAAGTTCCGTAAAGTGCTACAGAACCAGCAAAACATCCTCTATACACATTTGTGACCTGATGATTTTTATCGAGCATTCCACTTTCGTCACATTTTTTTTGGCACCCCGTATCCAACATGTCATTCTTTCATCACTTCCATCTTGCCTAAACTTTCTCTCACCGGGTATGATGGAAACTGGGGAAGCCCCTAGGGAGTTGATCAGGCTCACCAAAAGCCGCCTAGGCAGGACCAACTGTTTTTGAGAGGGAGTTGCATGTTGCACAAACAGAATTTACGGAAGCAAATGAAGGTTTGCAGAGAATCCGAATGTCTGAATTGACTCTTGAGTGATAAATTGCATTAGCACAGCTTTCTAAGAAGCCGAAGTACCCCTCATTTGGCACATGGAGCTGGAAGAACCACTCTGTTAAAGTTCCTCTCCTAGCACACTCCTAGCCTAGCGGGATCAGCGGCAGTCACACTGTCACTCAAGAGAATTACCATCCCTGCCATGTGCACAACCAATAATCTTGGTGGGGACCTTCCTTGAAGCTCCCTGAAGGTCCTCATGCCGCCTTTCTACCTTGAAAGCCGCTCCAAACCTCCTTGGCCAATAATTGTGGCCGTCGTTGGTGCTTGTAGTGCAGGAGCCATCACTCGAACTGGACCCATCGCCACCATACCTTGAAAATCCATATCTCCCTCAAACAGACTCAGAATCGAGTTCCGTAAAGTGCTACAGAGCCAGAAAAACATCATCTATTCACTTTTGTGACCTGATGATTTTTATCAAGCATTCCACTTTGGTAACTTTTTTTTTGGCACCCCGTATCCAACATGTCATTCACTCACCACTTCCATCCTGCCTCAACTTTCTCTCACCGGGTATGATGGAAACTGGGGCAGCCCTCCGGGAGTTGATCAGGCTCACCAAAAGCAGGCTAGGAAGGACCAACTGTTTGTGAGAGGGAGTTGCAGGTTGCACAAACAGAAATTACGGAAGCAAATGTAGGTTTGCAGAGAATGCGAATGTCTGAATTGACTCTTGAGTGAGAAATTGCATTAGCACAGCTTTCTAACAAGCCTAAGTACGCCTCATTTGGCACATGGAGATGGAAGAACCACTCTGTCAAAGTTCCTCTCCTAGCACACTCCTAGCCCAGCAGGATAAGCGGCAGTCACACTGTCACACAAGAGAATTACCATCCCTGCCATGTGCACAACCAATGATCTTGGTGGGAACCTTCCTTGAAGCTTCCTGAAGGTCCTCATGCCGCCTTTATACCTTGAAAGCCGCTCCAAACCTCCTTGGCCAATAATTGTGGCCGTCGTTGGTGCTGGTAGTGCAGCAGCCATCACGTGAACCGGACCCATCGCCACCAAACCTTGAAAATCCATATCTCCCTCAAACGGACTCTGAATCGAGTTCCGTAAAGTGCTACAGAACCAGCAAAACATCCTCTATTCACTTTTGTGACCTGATGATTTTTATCAAGCATTCCACTTTGGTCACTTTTTTTTGGCACCCCGTATCCAACATGTCATTCACTCATCACTTCCATCCTGCCTCAATTTTCTCTCACCGGGTATGATGGAAACTGGGGCAGCCCTCAGGGAGATGATCAGGCTCACCAAAAGCCGCCTAGGCAGGACCAACTGTTTGTGAGAGGGATTTGCAGGTTGCACAAACAGAAATTATGGAAGCAAATGTAGGTTTGCAGAGAATGCGAATGTCTGAATTGACTCTTGATTGAGAAAGTGCATTAGCAGAGGTTTCTAACAAACCTAAGTACGCCTCATTTGGCACATGGAGCTGGAAGACCCAGTCTGTTAAAGTTCCTCTTCTTGCACACTACTAGCCTAGCAGGATGAGCGGCAGTCACACTCTCACACAATAGAATTACCATCCCTGCCAAGTGCACAACCAATAATCTTGGTGGGGACCTTCCTTGAAGCTCCCTGAAGGTCCTCATGCCGCCTTTCTACCTTGAAAGCCGCTCCAAACCTCCTTGGCCAATAATTGTGGCCGTCGTTGGTGCTGGTAGTGCAGGAGCCATCACTTGAACCGGACTCATCGCCACCAAACCTTGAAAATCCATATCTCCCTCAAACAGACTCCGAATTGAGTTCTGTAAAGTGCTACAGAACCAGCAAAACATCCTCTATTCACTTTTGTGACCTGTTGAGTTTTATCGAGCATTCCACTTTGGTCACATTTTTTTGGGCACCCCGTATCCAACATGTCATTCACTCATCACTTCCATCCTGCCTCAACTATCTCTCACCGGGTATGATGGAAACTGGGGCAGCCCTCAGGGAGCTGATCAGGCCCACGAAAAGCAGCCTAGGCAGGACCAACTGTTTGTGAGAGGGAGTTGCATGTTGCACATACATAAATTACGGAAGCAATTGTAGGTTTGCAGAGGATGCGAATGTCTGAATTGACTCTTGAGTGAGAAAGTGCATTAGCACAGCTTTATAACAAGCCTAAGTACGCCTCATTTGGCACATGGAGCTGGAAGAACCACTCTGTCAAAGTTCCTCTCCTAGCACACTCCTAGCCCAGTGGGATGAGCGGCAGTCACACTCTCACACAAGAGAATTGCTAGCCTTGCCACACGTCACCCATCATCATGTCGTCCATCTCTCCTCTTGGCTGTGAACTTGGTCACCAATGTTGTCCTTCTCACTTCCTCTCCTCCTCGCACTTGCTCTATCTCTCTTGACGCTGCCCACCGCCTCCTCAATGCCCTCGCTGTCATCCTGTCTGTCCCAACCCGGTCATCTCCTCGTTGCCCAACCCTTCCCCACCCCTTGCTCTCCGTCTCAAACTTATCCATGGACATTGCCTCTCCTCTTCTTCAATCATCCTCCCCTATCGCCACCCCCTCTCCCATCTACATCCTCAACCTCTCTCACTCTCCTGAGGCCTCTTCATCACATCCTTCCTCTCGCGTCCCCTCCACAACTTCCTCTTCAACCCCATCAGCTAACACCACCTTCACTCCCACTCTTCCCCCTCTTCTCCCTCCTCTTAGACATGCCACTTGCGCCCCACCCTCGCCTCTCACAACCCCACCCTTCTCTCCTCTATCCTCTTCTCATTCCTCTCCACCTACTCCTCCAGGTCTGCCACCACCTCCATCCTCCACATCCTCTTCTCTCCCACCCTTCCCCCCTCTCTCCTCCTCTTTAACCCCGGTGTCCGCTCGTGCTCAATAACGGGCCCGCCAACTCCTTAATCGTGCCTCCCGACCTCCTTCCTTGCCCACCTCCACCTCGTCCCCTGCATTGACCTGCCTTATGCCTCCGCCATTTTCTTGAATCATCCGTTTCCCCACCCTTCTTGACCGATCTTCATCATCAATTAATCGCTCTTGTTTTCAACTTTCATCCTCTTACCACCACCTACGGTCTTACAGAGTCCTCCATATCCAACCTCTCCATCGAGACTCTCATGTTTTGATGCTGAAACCTCTGAGTGGCTCTATTCTACCATTGCGTTTCGAGTTCCATGAACACCTTTGAGTAGGAGCCTTGTCTCGATGTGTCACACCCTCATGGTCACACCATGCGTTTTCAGCTCCGAGACCCATCTTCTTGTAGATGTCAGTGATCTTCAACCCTCTACAAGAATATGTCAGTTCTATTGCTTAGTTGGTTGCTCGTGCTGCCATATCATACAAGTAAAAAACTTCATAGACTGAACAAGGTCCATCAGCAACTACAGTTGCCCCCTCCACCTCCTGCCTTCATCAGCGTCATTGTTCTTGTCCTTGCAATCATCATCTTCATCTTCCTCTTCATCATCATCATCGTCATCACCACCATCCTCATCATCTTCCTCAACACACTGACCAGCTTGACACCACAACTAAGGACTAGAATGTCAAGACACAACACTGCATGGGAGCCATGGTTATTCTATCGTTTGATCTTCTTATCGTGTTAAATTAGAAAAGGTATTGGTACAGTAGAAAATAGTGTCATGTGTGTATGGCATTTGCGACAGTTGCCCAGGTGAGGAATTTGGACATCACAGCTTGATACTCCAACTAAGGACTAGAATGGAGAGACCCAGCACTGCATGGGAGCCATGGTAGTTCCATTGTTTTCTTATGTTGTCGTGTTAAAGTAGTAAAGAATTGGTTGAGTGGAAAGTAGTGTGATGTTTGGAGGACATTTACGACAATTGCACATGTGAGGATGTCCAACATCGCAGCTTCTGGTCTTGGCCAGACACGTGGTGAGTTGATGATTTCGAGGATTGTTAACATCACTGCCAGGTCATCCTAATCATGTTCATGGTGACCAGACACAATTGTTGGAAATTGAAATCCGGCCTTGCTAGTCTCCCGTCCTTTCCTTCTCATCAATCAAGATTTATATCTTCCTCGATCTTCTTCTCATAAAAAAGGTTAACCCTTATCGTGTTGCGTGGCTTAGCTCACGTGGTTCCCCGCAAAGCGTGGCGAACCACACAGCGCACACAAGTTGTTCGAGCAAAATACCAAGCATAACCCAAAAAACACGCAAATAGCGTGACCAACGTCTCATGAGGAACTAACACGCAGATAACGCTATAGCATACAGAACAGGAGTAGGAAAAACCTAGGTTTGCAAACGAAGGAGCAAGAAATGTTTGCCACTTTAACATCCCTATTTATTTTTATAACTAAATATATATCCATATCTATATGTAAATTAATGTCTATATATATATATAGCTATATCTATTGCTATACCTATATCTATATCTAAGCTATATGTACATCTATATCTATATCTCTTTCTATACTTTTATCCATTTCTATTTCTATATCTATACCTACGTCTATATCTATATGTATATCTTTATGTATATCTACATGTGTATCTATATCTTAAACTATATCTGTATCTATATGTAAACCTTATTTTATATTTATATAAATATCTATGCATATGAATGTGTACATGTGTATATGTATGCATTTACATGTACATATGTACATTGAGTTTAAAATCTATACATACTTTCATACCTATACCTTTTTCCAAGTCCATTTCTTTATTCATATATGTATGTACATCTATATCTACAACTATATCTATATCTATGTATACATCCACATCTATACATATACATGAGTTTATCTACATCTAAATATGTAACTTTATATATTTTTCTACATATAAACCTAGACCTTCAATTTTTTCATACAATTCACAATCTACGTGTATATCACTATCAATATTGATATCTATGTTTATGCATGTATCTATATGTTTATTTATATCTATCTCTAAATATATCTATATGTACATCTATATCAATATCTATATTGATATATATATATAAATCTATATCTATATTGGTATCTATATCTATATCCATATCGATATCTATATATATGTGTATATATGTATATATATCTAACTTCATCTATATCTCTGTCCACATATATTCATGTCTATATCTATATTGGTATGTATGGATCTTAGTCCAAATTCACTCATGTCCAATTATTTACATCTAACAGTTTCAGTTTCGGTTTCAGTTTCTCTTTATGTGTTTACATCGTCTAAACTCATGCATATACCTAATTTCATCCTTGTCAGTCTTTTACTTTTCTCTCAAAACGCCCACAGGTATCCGAATATATCCTTCTTTTTCATATGCCTTTGCCTTCATTCATACAGGTACCCGTGCACGGGGTTATTGTCTCGATGCTCCTTCAACATGGTCGGTTGTGTCCCGTAAATATACATAAGGGTCAAATAGTATAAGGAGCTATTTGGTTAGTTTTGCTTTGTCCACCTACTTTGTTTTCTAGGATGCTTTTCAAACATGTTTATATGCTTCATTTTGTTGATCACACGTTCTCGATTTCTGCATTATAGACCATGCGATGTTATTATCAACAAAAGCTCACAAATAAATAACATGGATCAAACGACATGAAGTACAATTGAAGCGAACGCCCGCCAACGGAGATGGAAACGAAAGATCTTACACGTAGGTTATGCTGTTGTAAAAGTTAATTTAGGATGAAGGGACCAAACAAATTCACAAAGGAATAGGAATTTCAGAAGTCACGAGTTGCATAAAAAAATGCGGTTAAACTGTAACGACCCGCAAAAGAAAAGTTTCAAAATCGATAACACTTTGTTTACGTTTTACATACACCCCAGTAGTCCCCACCTAAATGCCTTGTAAAACCAGAATAGTGATTTTGATTTGTAGGTTCCAGGTGCATTTGAGTCACATGACAATGATTTCAAGCAGACGCTTCTCATACATAATGAAATATGGGTATGATGATCGTTAAGAATGAATTAAAAAATGGTTGTAACTTCATTGACATCCATCTACACATGTTAATAAGAACCAAAACTAAACATTATTATATAAACTTGCAATGGAAAAGTATTGACTCATACAAATGTTTATTTGTGAAGGATCATTTATCACTATTGTAGGTGAGACACATTTTGAATGCATGAATGTAAGATAGATAGATATATAATTTTACAAGTGATAATATGTAGGCATTTAAAATGGATGAGTATGGATGGTATGGATTTTAACAAAACTGATGCAATTTTGTTTCCATAAATATTAGAAAAAGTACATTGGCATATATAATAGTTTTTTGTATATCGAGCCTGGTGTTGTACATAGGGATATTGATATGGATATGTAATTGAAATATCTTTTAAATAGTCATATGTTTATCTTTCAATGTTCATTGATGTAAGTATAAGCTAAAGATGAGTATGGTGTTTTATTCAATGAAAGTTTACAAAAACATGTCGTTCAAGATTGAAATATAGACATATGATTGTAAAAGAATAATTCAAAACAGATTTCTACTCATAAAAAAATCAATGAATACACGTGTGCATAAACATTTGCATGTAGATATACATAAACACGCATACCTAGAAACAATAATGTAAAAAACATATATTGCAAGATTGTGTTGAATACAATAAAAACAAAAGCATTTATACATTGAAAATTGAATGTACTCAACCATGACCTTTTATGTTTTACGTTAGTCACCCCTAAAAACATGTGATTAAATCATGTATGAACAGAGGAAAACTTGGTTATTGGTTAAACCTTGATCATTGCATTGAAGAGTATATTCTAACCATTTACTACTATATTTTCATTTGATACTACAAAAACATGTTTGAATAAAGGTTTTAAAATGACATCATTTGTATTCTTTTGTTGATGTTGAAGAGTCGTGACATTACACTTTTCTTTTTGCATAGAACAATGTTGTATCTTAATAGAAGGTATGAATATGTATATGCATATCTGTAAACATGTATGATTATATTTATATGTGTTTGTATTGGTCTATATGAATATGCACATCTATTTGTACATGTATATGTAAGTGTATATGTATATATGTGCATATGCATATGTATATGTATATGTATATGCAGATGTATCTGAATATGTATATGTATATGTATATGTATATGTATATGTATATGTATATGTATATGTATATGTATATGTATATGTATATGTATATGTATATGTATATGTATATGTATATGTATATGTATA
>SZWC01035794.1:0-16605 GCA_023375785.1 Penium margaritaceum | reverse complement strand
CGAACAGCATGGTTCGCGTCATGGCCAGAATGGTCTGGTTCATGCGCTCGGCCACACCGTTGCTTTGCGGTGTGTAGGGGGTAGTAGGTTGGTGGACAATGCCGTGTGCCCGAAGCCACGGCTTGCATCCCTCATACTCTCCGCCGTTGTCGCTCCGTAGGGCCTTGACCTTCCGCCCGGTTTGTCGCTCCACCATGGCGACAAACTCTTGCAGGCGCTCCAGCACCTCTCCTTTGGTTTTGAGGAAGAACACCCACACCTTCCGAGAGTAATCATCGATGAAGGTGAGGAGGTACTTGGAGCCACCGTTGGACGTAGTGCGCATGGGGCCACACACTTCGCTGTGGACGAGGTCGAGTATGCCCTCTGCTCTGCGACCGTTTTTGGAGAAGCGTTTCCGCTTTGTCTTGCCTTGCAGGCAAGCCTCACACCCAGCGTTGCATCCACCCTTGAGCTCACACCCCTCCAGCCCGCGTACAAGCTTCTGCTCCTGCATGACCTGCAGGGTGCTGTCGGCCACGTGCCCAAGGCGTCTGTGCCACAGCTTCGCAGTTGCTGCTCCCGCGTCTTTAGCCGCCACAGCAGGCGGCATGGATGGTGTCTTGGCGTTCGGCGATGGTGCAGCTTCCGCTCCTGCCTCTGCCGCCCCAGCGTGCCCTTCCGCGCTCTTCGTCTGCAGAACGTAGAGCCCATCTGTTCGTGGCACCTTGGGGACAAGGTCTGACGCAGCGTAGGTAATCGTCACGTCCTCGTTCTTGAGGACGACGGCTTCCTTCTGTGTGAACACCACTGTCATCGCGTGATCCGTAATCCGCGAGACGGAGAGGAGGTTCGCGGCAAAAGTTGGCATGTAGACGACGTTCTGCAGCCGCAACTCCTTGTCGGCTCCGTTGAGCCGCGTGTGCACGACCTTTTCTCCCTCACCAGCCGCGTACTCGATGCTGCCGTTGGCGCACCAGAACTTGGCCGTGGACGGTGTGAGGGACGAGAAGCCACATGCCTCGCGCGAGGTGTGGTAGTCCGTGCCACTATCAAGCCCGAAGGCTCCCGGCCGCAGCAGCGCAGAGCCCTTGGGAGGGGCCTTGCTCTCGGCCATCATGCTCGTGGACGTCGAGTCCACCTTCTTACTCACGTTGCTGCTCCCACCACCGCCTCCTTCCTTCTTTGGTGCGCGACACTTTCGCGCCCAATGCCCGGCCTTGCCACAATTGTGGCACTTGCCCTTCTTCTTGCCGCTCTTCCCGCCGCCACTGCCTCTGCTGTTGCCATGAGAGGAGGTGCCTCTCGAGCCACTCGCGTATGCGGCGTTGTTGATGACGCCGTTGTTGCACCGCATGGCCTCGTTCCAGACAAACTCGGAGACACGAGGGTACGTGAACTCCGACTCCTCCCAACCACCCAAGGTGGTGATCATGGGGCTCCAGCTTGGCGGTAAGGCCATGAGGAGAATCATGGCCTGCATCTGTTGGTCGAGCTGCCAGGACATGGCGCGGGCTTCTTGAAGCAGTCCTTCGAACTGCTGGAGGAAGTCCGAGATGGACTCCCCCTCGCCCACCCGCAGCCCAATGAGGCGCTGCAGAATGAAGAGTCGATTGGCGAGGGAAGTTGACTGGTACACGTTCGTCAGCTTGGTGTAAGCCTCAGCTACTGTCGTGCACCCCTCGATGTGGGAGATTAGGGAGGGGCTTATGGACGTGACGAGGAGTGCGAGAGCGATGTCATTCCGCTCTTGCCACCCTGTGTATTCCGCGCTTGCCTCGTCCTCCGATGCTACCTCCGTCCCTTTCAGCATGTTGAGGTACCCGCGCACGCGCATCACCACCTCAAACTGCCATTTCCACGTGCCGAAGGCTTTGCCATCGAAGCATGCGATGGCGTTGGCCGCACCCAACTCGGCGGGCCGTGAGGTGACTGGAACGATCTCTTGACCCCCCGGCATGATTGTGGTGTGGTCAAGGATGCTCACTTAGTCTCTGCTGTTCTGCTTCGTTGAGGCCGATGTAGGCTGATGAGGCTGATGACTGCTACAGATTTTCAAGGTGCAGTCCGTTGCATACCCCTCCAGCCGATGGTCTCTTAGCTATTGTGGAGGAAGTGCTCCCACAGACACGGGGTCATACCCACAAGGGCAGAGCGTAACCCGCTTAGGACTCGAGGGTCATACCAACAATGGCGGAGCGTATCCTCGTTCCTTGTCCGTGGAGAGCAAAAGTGAACCACGGGTCCAACCCGCGTCTGGTCTCTCACAATGCGTACCTTCGTCCAAGTGGACCGACGATGAAGCAGATGGAGCAGTGGTGTCTTGTCTGCTGCGGAGGTACCTGTCACGTGAAGTGAGCGGTGGTACAAAGAACCAAGTTTCCCGATCAGTGTGGGCCCATAACCCTTTGTCACTCCGCACTTGGCCACGGTCTAGAGTAAACGGCGCCGACAGGCAAACCGCCGACCGCCCTTGGTATTTCAACCAAGGTAGAGATCACCCACGGAGTGGTGTTTCCACACTGAAAGGTTCACTTAGCTTGTCCCAACCGTGGCCGGAGAGTGTTCCAAACTCTCACCCAACTGGCAATGCTAGACACCAAAGTGTGCACTTACACTTGTTCTTTACACTCTTTCTTGGTGGCCAACAAGGGATTAGTTTTCTCCCAAGTCTCAAGAGTGAGAGATGATGATGCAATCACATGCAAGTGACAGGCCTTATATAGTCTCTGGTCAGTGCTCCCAGTGGCTCCTTGGAGGGACCTCCCCCCAAGGCTACCCTAGACAGTGTCATCAGCTTTGATGACATGGCATCCTCTGTGACCGCCAAGTGGCGCTTGATCCACCTTGGACCTTAGAGGCTTCTAGGAAGCTTCCTTGGCCCTTTTTAGTCACAAAGAAAATTTGGTCCTAGGAGGATTCGACCCCGGACCTCTCGTTTGCGAGACGGCGCCTTCACCCACTAGGCTGTAGGAAGTTTGTCTTAAGGAGCATGCACCAGGTACACTACCAAGAGTAGACCAAGGGGACTTACTCCACAAGGATGAGTAGTGCATGCCTTGTCTCTCTCTCAGCCTCTCTTGCATGTCGCTGGGGGACTTGCGCTACAAGCGCAGTGCATACCCAGTCTAAATCTTCCGCTGATTGGACCAGGGGCATGCACAGAACATAACAACAAGCTCGCTATCCACTGCCTCCTTCCACTTGCCCGCATCGGGCCTTGCTAGCGCCTCAGCCATACTGATCGGCTCTCCCTGAGCCAAACAAGACCAGCTCAGTCCAGTCCAGCTTCCAGTGTCAGCGTCGTACTTTGGAGTTTGTTTTCTATGATGTGTGCTGTGACACTGCATTCCTAGTGGATCTTTGCAATGCTGTTGCTCCTGTGCTATTGGCTGCCCTAAAGTTAAGTTTTCTTCTTGTGAAGAGCCAGTGGCCTCCGAGCTGGTTTCAGAGGCCTCGGACGTCTCTGAATCTGTGTCTGCGCTCGCCGCTGCATCAGCCTGCACAGCCGCTCTCCCTGCCACACCACTCTTCTTCATGGCATGTCGCAGTGGCACCACTTGCCAGTTTTTGGGAGCTTGATCTCTTGACTCCAGGAGCACCAACCACTCTCCCTATTTTGGAGCTTGTAGGGAATCAAGCACCTCTTCCTTTCCTGGTTTCCTCTCGTCAAAGGTCACGTCCCGGCTGGTGATGAGTCTTCTCGCTGCCTAGTCCCTCAGGCGGTAGGTCTTGTGGGCTGTCCCATAGCCCACCATCACGCACTTTCGTGCTCTTGCATCTAGCTTGTCACCACCATCTCTCGCCTGGACCTTTGCCCATGCGGTGCAGCTGAAGACTTTGAGGTGTGATGCATCCGGCTGCTTCCCTGACCATGCTTCTTGTGGCGTCATCTGTTGCTTGCCCTTTTTCTTGTAGTGCGTGCAAAGAGCAGCCGTAATAGTGAGGTTGACAGTGTAGCATGTCGTTCTTGCCGCTTCCGCCCAAAAGAGCATGCTGCGCACCATGCCGAGGATGGTCTGATTCATCGGCTTGGCCACACCATTGCTTTGTGGCGTGTAGGGAGTTATGGGCTGGTGGTTGATTCCTTGTTGCCGCAACCAGCCCTTACATGCTTCATTCTCTTCGCCGTTGTCACTTCCTATTGCTTTGACTTCCTTTCTAGTCTGTTGCTTCACCATGGCGACAACCTCCTGCATGTTTTCTCCGACCTCTCCCTTGGTTTTCAGAAAGAAGATCCACACCTTGTGGCTGTGGTCGTCAATGAAGGTCAGAAAATACTTGCTACCACCGTTTGGCGCCGTGTGAAAGGGTCCGCACACATCGGTGTGAATCAGGTCAAGGGCTGATTCTACGCGGCAACCGTTGCGCTCAAAGCGCATTTTTTTGGTCTTGCCTTGGAGGCAAGGTTCACACAGGCTGCCGCACCCAACCGCATCCTTCTTGCAACCATCCATGCCGCGGACTAGCTATTGTTGCTAGATGACTTGGAGCATGTTGTTTGCAACGTGCCCAAAGCGTCTATGCCACAGATCAGCGTCTTCGTCCTTTTGTGGCAGAGGATATTTTTTCAGTTTTCGTATGTGTGCTCTCCTCCGTTGGTGCCGAGACCACTACCTCCACCGCACCCACATGACCCTCATCTTCCAAGCTCATTGTTGCTGTCGTCTGCAATACGTAGAGCCCGTCAACCCATAGGACCTGTGCCACGAGATGTTTGTTGGCCTAGAGGACCTTGATGTCCTCGTTCCTGGCGACGACCGCCTTCTTCTGTATGAACACCACCGTCATGTCGTTGTCTACTTTTTTGACACGGACAGGGAGTTTGCCCGCAAAGGAGGGCATGTAGACCACGTCACGTAACCGTAGATCCTAGTCCCCACCATTGAGGCTGATGTTCACCAGCTTGTCTCCCACGCCCTTTGCGTTCACAATGCTACCGTTTGTGCATCTGAACCACCGCTCGGTACGGCTGATGGAGAAAAATCCAGCCTGGTTGTTGCTTGAGTGATGGTCGGTGCTGGTGTCGAGCCCGAAAGCTCCTGGCCTGAGCAGCACCGCTCCTTTTGTTGGAGGCGTGCCTTGTGCAATCATGTTGGTGGCTTCTTTGCCACCCTTTTTGCTGCCTTTGTTCCCACCGCTTCCGCCGTCTTCCTTCTTTGGCGACCTGCAATCTCTTGCCCACTGCCCAGGTTTGCTGCAGATGCGGTAGTTGCCCTGTCGCTTGGGAGCCTTGCCGCCATTGTGGCCTCCACCGCCACGGCTTCCACTGCCACCCTTCTAACCAGGGGCTGACCCTTTGCTCGCGCGGCCACCGTAGCGTGCGGCATAGGCTGAGAAGCTAGCCTCACTTCCGTTACGGCGCATGGCCTCGTTCAGCACGTACTCGGTGTTGCACATGGACAAAAAGGAAAACCTGGAGGGCCAGGGGAGAATTGGCAGCCTCTCCCCTGACCCTCCACTGCCTACACTATCCTACGCCTACTCCTGTCCCGTGCAAGTAGAGAGGGTCTACCCATGCCTCCACCGCACCAATGTACCTGTATTTCAATTACGCTTACACGGACGGACTGCATATATTGTGTGGGGTTTTGCACAAGAGATAGCAGTGGCTTCCGAGGCTGAAAGACACTCACCAGGATAGCTATGCTGAGGTGGCATCTCGAACAGGACTGGGCTACAGTATAGCGGACAGGAGGCCGGACACCAAAGAGATAATCGATTTGTTGATCGATTATAAAGATTGATCCAAGGGGTGACGACTTCCACATAAATGCACATCTACGGCTCACGACCTTCGCATAAATGACCCAGTGTTCTGAGAAGAGGGAGGATATGGATTGATCGAGCCAGAGGATCGACGGTGCGATGAAGGGACTTGAAAAAGACGGCAGCCGGCACAGCTACCGGTGGCTCTACCGGCACACTTATGGTCAAGGGAATGCCGCCGCGTGACCTGCAGACGCAAAGCTGGAGCAACAGCACTGTCGCGGCTGCAACTGGATCAACAGTTCCGCAAGACAAGCATTTAAGTGTAGGATCCATTCCTGTTCTGTATTCTCAATCAAGTAGTAGATTGTCAGTGACTCAGTGCTTGGAGTTAAAGACATTCAGTTCATCCCTGTGTCACCTGGAGAATTGGTGACTGGTGTATCGTGCATATTGTTCTGTCAAGACGCAGCTAGTGTCAAAGATCCATTCAACATTTTACATGTGGTATCAGAGCAGAAGCACGGCTGCGTTGAAACAGGACTGGTTGCGTTGAAGCCTGGACTTGGCTTATCGCTGGATCACGACTTCTCTTGAATCTCACCTTCACATTGCCTCACAGAAGTTCAAGAAGACGCCAGACATGGCGGCGAGTGGTGGTTTGGGCGACAGCTTTCGGCTAACAATTTTTGATGGAGATGACTACCATGAATTTGCGTTTAACATGAAGATGGTATTTTTGGCAAAAGGACTCTGGGGCGTTGTCTCTGATCCACCTTCTGAGACACTATCTGCCGCAGCATCAGCAGAAGAGAAGACACTATGGCGCAGACGACATGATCAAGCATTTGCCATCTTGGCAATGCAAGTCTCAGAGCGCCTCAAGCCTGTTCTCCATGAAGGCAATGCAGATCTAGACCCAAGGCAGGCCTGGAAGAAATTGGGAGACCGTTATGCAAAAGTTACTCTCAGCAAGAGATGTCGTCTCTGGGAACAATTCTACAAACTGCAGATGGAAGATTCAGGACGTGTTGAAGACCACATAAACCATCTGAAGACTCTTGTTGAAATACTTCTTGCAATGAATGATCAGGTTCCTGAAGAAATTGTCATCACACGGCTCCTCAGCAGTCTCCCTACAAGATTTGAGCACACCATCAGCTCCATGGAAGCACTGCAAAATCAAGGACATGATTTTTCAGCAGCAGTTGAAACAGCAGTACAAACTGCCATTCAATCCCTCCAGGTCAGCAACAACAACGCTGGAAATCCACAAGGCAGCAGCAGCAGCAGCGCTCAGACGGGTGCCAACAGCGGAAGCTCACAAGGACAGCAGGTGATCTCATCAGACACATTCAAGCTGACTCTTGAGCGAGTATGTGATACACTCATTCGTGAAGAAGAAAAATGGGCCGAGAAGAATGGCTCCACGGACAATGCATTGGCAGCAAGGTTTTCAGGTTTCAAGTATTCATCACGGAATTCACATCAGTCTTCACCTGAACAGCAACAATCCCAACAACAGCGACCAAGTTCAACCAACCTGCCTTTCCATCCGTCAAACCAAGGATCCGGTTCAACATCCGTGAACAACAACAGGATTTTTGGTGCCCCTGGAACCAGATCACTCTCCCACGTGCAATGCTGGCACTGCGGAGAAATGGGCCACCTGAATCGCATGTGCCCTAAGAAAACTCGGCAACAACTACAGCATCAAGCATTACTAGCACTCGATCCCAGCATGATTTCTATTCTTGCAGCAGAAGTGGCAGCAGCCCTTAACAATGGCTCACAAAGTCTGTCAGCTCTTCGCGACTCCAGCAGCGGAACTAACATTCAAGTGCAGGCACCAGATATTCCGACGATCAGCTCCTCAAGCAATGGGCCCACAATTCTGAAGGATGAAGTTGAATTTGATGAAGTTGCCATGTGCTCAATGGAAAGTGTTCATTTAATCACGGCAGGAATTCTTGCCTGGATCATGGTCTCCGGATGCACCAAGCATATGAGCTGTAATCGCTCATGGTTTTCGGACTTCAAGGAACTGAGACCACCGCGACCTGTTCGTCTTGGAGATGGTCGCACCATTCCAGCTGTTGGCCTTGGCACAGTGAAATTCTGCATTGAGGTCAATGGTCATGTGGTTCCTCGTGTTTTCTACGATGTCCTGTTTGTTCCCGACCTGGCGGCAAATCTCCTATCTGTCACCCGCCTCAACGACAAAGGACTTCGCGTCACTTTCGACATTGATAAGAGCTGCAAAGTCTACTCCAGTGCAAGCTCTAAACTGGTTGCAGAAGCCAAGAGGGTGGGAAACTTGACCATCCTTTCCACAGTCAACAAGGCCCCAGACCCAAGTCAACCTGAAGTTGCCTTCGCAGCTGCCAGCTCCACAGACTCCAAGGATACTCCACTCCCTCACTCGCACAGTTCAGAGCACTCGGCACAACTCTGGCACGCACGACTTGTTCATGCAGGATATGACTCTCTCAAACGGCTCTTCTCTGGGTCAATGGCACATTCTCTACCGCAAGTTTCATTCCCAGATTCACCTGCCATCTGTGAAGGATGTCTGGCAGGCAAGCAGAAGCAGGATGCTTTCCCAACTCATGGGGGAACTTCCACCAGCGGACGCCTTGAACTTGTTCACACCGATCTCTGCTATGTCAAGAACAGCTCCATGTCAGGGAAGCATTGTTTTCTGCTTCTGATTGACGACTTCAGCAGATTTGTGTGGGTTTACTTCCTACGTCAAAAATCTGAGGCCGCTGATCACATCATCGCCTGGACTCGCCGAGTTGAAAATGAAGCCAACACAACTGTCAAGGCCATCCGGTCAGACAATGGCGGCAAGTTTGTCTGCTCCACCCTTCAACAATTCTTTTCGCACAAAGGCATCCAACATCAACGAACAGTGCCTCGGACGCCTCAACAAAATGGGATCGCTGAACGGATGAATCGCACTCTTCTTGACAAAGCCCGCTCCATGCTCTTCTCAGCTGGTCTTTCTCCTAGCTTCTGGGCTGAGGCTATCAGCACTGCAGCATACATCACTAACCGACTTCCCTGCAGAAAGCTCGACTACAAAGCAACGCCTTTTCAAGCCTGGACTGGCCACCGCCCTGAACTTGGCCATATCCGCATTTTTGGCAGCATCGCACACTCCTGGATTCATCCTGAACAACGCGACAAGCTGGATCCGCACACCAAGAAATGCATTCTTCTGGGTTTTGAGGACTCAGGTCAGATCTATCGACTCTGGGATCCCGTTGCAAAGACCATCATTCGCAGCCACGGTGCTACCTTTGATGAATCTTTTGCGGACCGTTCAATGGCTTCTGTACCACCAGCTCTTGAGATCTCCATTCCTCTTGGAGATCTTCCATCGTCAGTGTCTACCTCATTGCGTCCCACCTCCACAGAACCTGTCGACAAAGTAACACTTGACCTTGAACCAGATGATCATCCTGGTGTGCTGCCCGCCATTGTTCCACACGTCCCTCCACCACCATCGGCTCAAGTGCCCCGCAGAAATCAGCGCACTCCTGCCGCATTTCAGCCAGAGAACTGGGATGCCTCTCAAGGGCCTCGGCGATCCAGTCGCCTGGCTGGACTCAAGGATATCAGCACCCTGGCTCTGGATGCATCGACTGAGGTTGCCCTTGTTACTCAGGTGGTGGATCCCATCTCATACGAGGATGCCATGTCCAGACCCGACTCGGTTCACTGGACAGCAGCAGCCGTTCAAGAAATTGAACAACTCCACAAGCAAGGCACTTGGACCCTTGTCCCTCGTCCACCAGGTGTGCCTGTCCTCACCAGCAAATGGGTTTTCAAGCTCAAGCTGGATGAAAACGGTGAGCCTGATCGCTACAAGGCTCGGTTGGTTGCCCGTGGTTACACCCAAGTTCATGGCGTCAACTACAACAACACCTTTGCGCCAGTCGCGAAGTATTCCTCCATTCGGGTGATTCTGGCTATCGCTGCCCACGCCGGCTGGCACCTTCATCAAATGGACGTCAAATCTGCCTTTCTTTATGGTGACTTGACCGAGGAAGTCTACATGCAGCAACCTGAGGGGTTTGTGTAGCCGGGGGGGGAAGATTTGGTGTGTCGGCTGCACAAGTCCCTCTATGGTCTTGAACAGGCTCCTCGACAGTGGAACAAGAAGATTCACGACTTCTTCATTGCTCACAGCCTCACCCGTCTCCACGCTGATCACAGCGTCTATCTTCACAGCAGTGAATTTCAGTTGGGCGTTATCCTCTATGTTGATGATCTAATCCTGTTCTCTGCATCTCATGCTCTTCTCACCGCCTTCAAACAGAAGCTGTCCACAAGTTTCGAAATGGCAGACATGGGACCCCTCAAATACTACCTGGGGATTCAGATTCATCAAGATCTTCATTGCTCTACAGTCACAGCCATGCAGAGTTTGTACATCAAGTGCATGGCCGATAAGTTTGGCCTGGGCGAACCACATCCTACCCATACTCCCCTGGCCACGGATCATCAGCTCACCAAACCCGCCATACAAGAAGATCTGGTCTCTGCCGCTGACGGCCGGCTCTACCCGAGTTTGGTTGGATCCTTAATGTATGCATCTGTGGGCACGCGTCCTGCTTTGGCCTACTCCGTGGGCATTCTCAGTCAAGGATGCCACAACCCAACAAAGTTGCATCTCACTGCCGCCAAACGCAGCATCAAGTATCTGCGGTGTAGTGCAGATCTGCAAATCTGCTACTCACAGACCAGCAGCGGCATTGTTCTTGAAGGATTCTGTGATGCAGACCTCTCCGGAGACAAAGCAACAAGCAAATCAACTTCAGGGTATGTTTTCAAGCTGTGTGGCGGACCTGTGAGCTGGAAGTCAAGGAAGCAGTCTGTAGTGGCCCTATCGTCAACTGAGGCGGAATACATCGCGGCCAGTGAGGCTACCCGCGAAGCTGTGTGGCTACGAATGCTGCTTGGAGAACTTGGCTTCCATCAAACAGAAGCTACTGTCATCCACTGCGACAACCAGAGTGCTATTGCACTCAGTGAGGACCCTGTCTTGCATGACAGAACAAAGCACGTCAAAAGACAGTACCACTACGTTCGAGACGCAGTGGCAGAAGGAGAAATCAAGCTGGAATACATTCCAACAAAAGAACAGATTGCAGATGTCTTCACAAAGGCACTCGATGGACCACTCCACGAATCACTATGCTCAAAGATGGGACTCACGTTTGTGTGAATGACCATGTCAGTAGTTCTGGGGGGGGCTGACATGTCAGACTGGCAGAAGCACAACACCAAGGGAGGGAGTGCTGAGTGAGATCTCCATCCCCCAATGCGAGGATTGGATGTGAGATGAGGAATGAGGGCCACAGTGATGAAAACACTTTTAGTTAGATGCATGAATGCAAAATTCTGGGGGGGCTGCACTTAGTCTTGCACTAGCATGTTTCAGTTTTTTGTTTTCTTGCTGTTTCCTTCGGTTTTGAGCTTGGAACATATGGGGGGGAATGTTGCACATGGGCAAAAAGGAAAGTATGTTCCAATGGGCAAAACCTGGAGGGCCAGGGGAGAATTGGCAGCCTCTCCCCTGACCCTCCACTGCCTACACTATCCTACGCCTACTCCTGTCCCGTGCAAGTAGAGAGGGTCTACCCATGCCTCCACCGCACCAATGTACCTGTATTTCAATTACTCTTACACGGACGGACTGCATATATCGTGTGGGGTTTTGCACAAGAGATAGCAATGGCTTCCGAGGCTGAAAGACACTCACCAGGATAGCTATGCTGAGGTGGCATCTCGAACAGGACTGGGCTACAGTATAGCGGACAGGAGGCCGGACACCGAAGAGATAATCGATCTGTTGATCAATTATAAAGATTGATCCAAGGGGTGCTTTGCTCCCCTTTGCTCGCGCGGCCACCGTAGCGTGCGACATAGGCTGAGAAGCTAGCCTCACTTCCGCTACGGCGCATGGCCTCGTTCAGCACGTACTCGGACATAGCCATGTACGTCAGGTCATCCTCCTTCCAACCGCCCATGACGGTGATCATTGGGCTCCAGCTCTCTGGTAGCGCCATGACGAGGATCATGGCTTGCATGTTTTTTTCCAGGTCCCAGTTCATCTGGCGAGCCTTGCCAAGGAGTCCTTCAAAATCCTTTAGGAAATCAGGGATTGATTTGCCATCATTCACCTGCACGCTGATCAGCCCTTGTATGATGAGTAATCTATTTGCAATGGAGGTAAATTGGTGCACATGCTTGATCTTGACGTAACCTTCGGAAGGCAATGTGTACCCGGCAATGACGGGAACATCCTTCTTAGCAATCGCGTTGCTGAGGAATGACATGACAATATCATTCCGTTCCATCCATACCTCGTACTCCGGTGAGCCCACCGAAGGAACTTGCTCCTCTCCCTTTAGAAGCTTGATAAAGCCGCGCACTTTCATTGCTAGTTCAAACTGCCATCTCCAGAGCAGAATGTCATTCACCTCAAAGACCGGGATTCCTCCCAAAGATCCGAGACCTTGCGGCGGTGCGGTAGTACTCACGGTTGCTCCAGTGGTCTGACTTGTGGTACCCACTGTTGAGTTTGAGGACTACCCAGCGGCAGCCCCTATTGTGTATGAGGATTGCCCTACGGCAGCCCCCACTGTTCCTGATGGGCCAGCCATTTTAGCTGCCCTTTTCTGCAATCTACGTCTCTCCTACGTTGAGGCTGATGTAGGCTAATGTTAGCTCATGTCTGCTATCGATTTAAAGGTGCTTCCGTTCCTTACCCCTTCAGCCGATTTTAACCTGCAAACAGAGAAGACAGATAACACAAGCACACCCACGGTCTTGCCTCCAAGGGCAAAGCTTGTCCTGGTTCGGACCGAAGGGTCATCCCTCCAAGGGCAGAGCTTGTCCTTCGTCTCTGCGTGTAAGGTGCAAGTTCGGCCGTTGGGGCTCATGAAGCAGATGGAACTAATGGAGCTTATGAAGCTGACGTGCGCACCAGGAGAGAGAGTACCAATGTTGAGCAAAGCGTGCCCTACAACTGGTCAATGTGGACCCATAACCCTTTATCAACCGGCCTGAGGCAAACGGACTAGAAAACAGGGCCGACACAAAAGCGCCTACCGTCCACTCCTAGCATTTCAGCTATGAGAAGATGTTACCCTCAAGATCACGGTTCCACACTGAGCAGATCCTAGGCAATCACTTGCTAGCAACTATGTCCACTTAGCACTCGCTCACTTTCACCCGAGGTGCTAGTCAAAGACTAACTCCTGGGGCTTAGACCAACAAGTGTCTTCTTTACACATTTCCTTAGTTGGACAACTCCATGAGGAGCATCTAAGGCCAGATTGTGTGATTAGAATGAGGAATGAGCCTGATACATATAGTCCTAGGCCTGGCTTCTAAGGTATGTGGGTAGTGGCACTTTTGGGGTGGCCGTTCCACACCACCTCACTAGCTCGCCCATTGGCGCATCCACTGACCGCCAAGTGGCACATCCTCATGCATGGAGAAATTTCTAAGAAACTTCCTATGTGCAGGAAGGCCAAAAACCTTCCTGTGCACATCAAGGCTAGATCGCAGGACCTGTTGTCCCTAAGTCCAACATGCTATCCATTGCGCTACACTTCTCGTGTCTCGCATGGACTTGCACCACAAACAAGGGTTGGGGGACTTACTCCAAGGGAGCAGTGCATGCCCAATCTATCCGTTAAGCCATAACAGTGGCCATGGGGCATAAACGAACAACACTTCTAGTACGCCCGCAGTCGACAATGTGAGAGGAATTGTGTGAGCAATTGATTGGATTTCGTCGGTCTCCTGCTGCCATTGGATGGTCTTTACATCGGACCACCAAGTGAAAGCCGTGCCACGCAAAAGTGAGGTCGCTAGGTCAATTTTCTTTCCGTCGTCATTGACCGGAGGAGCAGTGATGTACACTTCAAGACTTGTCAACCACATGTTGAATTTCAATCCCTTGGAGTTCGCAAGATAGGGCGGCTGGAGAATTTCTGGACGTATCAAGGGTTCACTCAAAAGTTTAGATTATTCTTGTTACCCAATGGTTCACGTGCATAGATAGTCTGAAGCTCCTCCATCTCCGTGTTGAGTTGTTGGAGCAGACGTGTATTGAGGCTCTCAAGTTTCAACATTTTATGTTATATATCTTCATTAATTCAAGCTTGCCGTCCAGTGTTTCTCATTGTGCCATGTGTCTACCCAACAGGTAGGGGCGGAGGCGAGGGGTGCGCCGAGCCCTATGAGTCTGTGACTAGTATGACCGTCGAGTTTGACGGTGTTGCGCCATTCATCGCGAAAGCTACCGCTGCTAGCTGGTTCTCTTCGAGAGCGTCCATGTTTGTGTGATGTGGATCCTCCATCGCCGTAATGTTTCTACAAGATGGTTGCTTACCCCCAGTTACGCTTGCTGGATTCCCTGTTTTCATTCCAAGGTCTACAATCTTTTGAACGGTGGAGATGTTCTAAAGACTCGTGTGAGGTTGTTGCCAAGTAGTTCATGTGTCAGTTGCCCCTCCTGTGTTGTTGCGCTCAGATTCTAAGCATTATGAAGAGCAAAACGTGTATAGTTCAAAAGGATGAGGTGTTGGAAAAATGATGATCCGAGGAATGGGGAAAATGTATAGATTGTCTTAAACAGTAACTTTACTTCGATGGCAAGTGGTCATGTGAAAAACATGCATACAATGACAAGAAACAAAACCGGGCAAATGTCGGGTCCTCGGCACTCGAACGGAGTGACACATATGGGGTCACACCACGAGTGGTTGCTTCAAGAAGCTCCAGTGAGAAGTCAGGGGGCTTCAAGAACATTCAAGCGCGATCTTATA
This sequence comes from Penium margaritaceum, assembly GCA_023375785.1. Classification (NCBI taxonomy): domain Eukaryota; kingdom Viridiplantae; phylum Streptophyta; class Zygnematophyceae; order Desmidiales; family Peniaceae; genus Penium; species Penium margaritaceum. Next base: position 2,065 of record SZWC01035794.1, on the reverse strand, counting down.
AAAGTTTAGTGACGTCGAGAAGTCGTCCAAAAGATATTGACACATCAATATGGTTTGCGACACTCTTGTTGACCGTTTTGGAAAGTTTTCAATGTTTCTAGAATATTTTGGAACGAATCACCGGAGGTTGGAGCATGTGGCCAAAATGCCCTTAGTTGATCGGTGTAAAAATCGTAAGGTCTACGCGTGGTGGGCCACAAATGTAACGACACAAACATCCATTCACGGAGTTGAGGGACTTGTGTACTTCAGGGACGTAACAGCGTCGGCGGGGTTTTACAGTCTCTCACTAGGAGTAAGTCGCCCTTTACATCCGCATGCGAGTTTCTCACCCCACCACTCTAACACCAATGTAACTAATTGGACGAAATATCTAGCCAACCAGGGAAAACCCGCGGTTCTTGAGGGTATCAGACCATCAAGATGGCTTGTCCAATCGCCTACGGGCCAGGGACCCCTCCTCGAGCCGGCGGTGTGCTGCATTTTCATTCATGTACATATGATTCGACCATTCTATGTCAATGATCCGTTTTGAATATGCCTCTTAGCATTAGTTTTCGTTTAAATGAATAAATTAAATCATGATGGAAAATTATTGATGTTATTCCATTCTTCTGTTTTCCATAGTGTATTCTCTCTCTCACCTGAAGCCGGGTACGTAGGTTCAGCTGAGGAGTGTGTACATTTGAGTTCGTCGTCAGTTAACTTCGCGTCCGGAGAATGATGAGGTCAAGTAAGCTTGTCTCTTTGACTAGTCCGAATCGTGTGATCCAAACCTAACCTAATACGTCTTTGAAATGCGACCCTGTCGAATGTTCGTAGTTTGTTTTGTGTGTCCTTCAGAGTAAACAGAGGAAAAATCACAGAATGCAAGTTGGCGGACGTCCAAGAAACAGATCCACGCACCGATGACCCAAAACAGATAATGCAGTATCTGTCGTATCTGTATCTGTAGCAGCATCTGCGATGGAGGCAACTGCATGCGCTTTACCCACCCACCACCGGCATCGTCATCCTCGCGCCTACCGACGTTTTCGCCCGCTCTTCACAGCACCAGCAGTAGCAGCAGCAGCGGCGGCATCGGCGGCATCGGCGGCGAAGGTGGGGAGGCCAGCTCCGGCGGCATGTGCGGCAGCGGCGCCAGCGCCGAGAGTCCTGCGGCAGCGTCCTGCGGCAGCGCCATATCAGTCTCCGGATCCGGCAGCCTGCCCTTCCTCTTCATCTCTGACCCACGTGGCACGTGGCACGTGGCAGTGAGCACTTGGCAGGGGCATGCGGCAACACGCGCTTGAGAGGCCACGTACCACACGACAGAACCACGCGCACCCGCCAGACGAACGGGGCCTGTGTCTTCTGTGCTCTCAGCAGACGCTACCCGTCAAATCTGGTGGGGTTGGGTGGGTTCGTGGTCGAGGTGGGTGTGCTGTGGGTGGGTAGCGAACAGAAAACGCAGACCGGCCGCTACCCTGCCGTCCTGTCGACGAGGTGCCCCTCCCCTCCATCCCCCTTCGGCCCTGTCGACCCAGTTTTGAGGTCGCGGCTGGACCTTGGACGTTGGACGTGGTGGGATGGATTGAGCGCACTCGACCGCGCTGGTCACGCCATGATGGCCACGAGTCCGGGTCAAGCCTGAGAACGAACTGCGTCCTTTCCTTGAGATCGACTCGGAGCCAGCCAGCCAGCTACTTCTCGAATCCGTACACGTGTGCGTGACGAGGCTACCACACTGTCTGTGTTCCCCTAGGAGCCCCGGTTACGATCGACAAGATACGAGGGAAGAGTGGGTGCCGGGTGGGGGCCCACCCTCGCGGTCAGACCTTCACCGTTCCCAGCCCTAATTGTAATCTGTTTCTTCTTGCTCGATCTGCCTCGCACACTCACACCCTTTCTCAACGATGTCCGGCCCATCGCTGGACCTCGCGCTTTGACACCAGCAGAAGCATTCGCGACAGAGGACTTTTGCAGCTGCACGAGCGGCATCGGCTGCGGCAGCAGCATCAGTTGCAGCAGCAGCAACAGCGGGGGCAGCAGCGGCAGCAGCGGCGGCGGCGGCGGCAGCGGCAGT
>SZWC01035792.1:481-11295 GCA_023375785.1 Penium margaritaceum | reverse complement strand
GCAGGAAAAGGAAGGCCGGCGAGCTTCGTTCGCCGGCCCGATGGGTGAGCTCGACTTGCGAGTCTCACTCCGTCGCCCTCTTACCTGCTCACTCACAAAACTCGAGTTAGTGCGACGGTCGTCCATGGCCGCCCTTTACCTGACCATAACTCCCTCAAACATGCACCAAATTGAGTGAAACAAGTTGCATTAGATTTGCCTTGCTCTCCTGAGCAAGGGCACAAAGGGCAAGGGCCAACAGCAGTAGTCAACTGGATCCAGAAGTGGCGGCTTAGTCTGCCAAAATTGTGGCCAGCCGGGATACGGGTGCTACACCTGTCCACTACCGTCAGACAAGGCGCGCGTTATCACCACCATGTGTCGCCAGTGTGAACGTCATCTCGCCGCCGCTATCATCACAATTGCCGGACCTGATGCGTCCTTCCCGCCGGTTAGCTTCATACCTCTGACAGCCGGAGGCCTAGAGCTTCTAGGATCCTTCTCGGTACTGCATCGTCGAGTCCCGAGATACCCTCTTCTTTGAAGACCTGTTTCACCGTAACCTCCTTTGCTCCGGTGCGTCGATGTCCCTCTCGTCGTGTGGGGGAGTGGTCAGTCTGTCCTTTGTACAGCCGCTCCCAGGCATTACATCATCTACACGCTCCGGTCCTCCCAGGCCGGCCGCTCCATCTATGCCCGCCAGCCCCTCCGGGCCGGCTACCCTGGACGTGTCCGCCAGCCCCATTGGGCCGGCTGCCCCCTCCGTGTCCGCCAGCCCCTCCAGGCCAGCTGTCCCATCTGTGTCTACCAGCCCCTTCGGACCGGCTGCCTTGTCCGTGTCCGCCAGTCCCTTAGGGCCGGATGCCCTGTTTGTGTCCACCAGCCCCTTCGGGCCGGCCGCCCCGTCCGTGTCCGCCAGCCCCTCCGGGTCGGCTACCCAGTCCGTGTCCGCCAGGCCCTGCGGGCCGCCTGCCCTGTCGGTTTTGGCCAGCCCCTCCACGTTGGCCGCCCCGTCAGTGTTGGCCAACCCCTCCGGGCCGGCTGCCCCGTCCGTCTCCGCTAGCCCCTTAGGGCTGGCTGCCCCATCCGTGTCCGCCCGCCCCTCCGGGCCGGGTGCCCCGTCCGTGTCCACAAGCCCCTCTGGGCTGGCTGTCTTTTCCGTGTCCGCCAGCCCCTCAGGGCCGGCTGCCTCGTTCGTGTTTTCCAGCCCCTCCAGGCCGGCCGCCCCGTCTGTGTCCGCCAGCCCCTCTAGGCCAGCTGCCCCGTCCGTGTCCGCCAAACCCTCTGGGCTGGCTGCCCCGTCCGTGTTCGCCAGCCCCTTTGGGCCGGCCGCCTTGTTCATGTCCGCTGGCCCCTGCGGGCTGGTCGCCTGGTCCGTGCCTGCATGCTACAAACACGGCCCGGGTCGGGTGGGAGACTCCGACCCAAGCCGTCGTTGAGCACACAGGCCGCCGCCTCACGTCCTCGCATGCCACCCCCCCCGGTCTCGGTGCGAGGCTCCTTGCCTCTTGGCAGACCCTCTCCCACAGTCATGAGTGGGCACCCTGGCACCAAGGCCCAAAACTTAGCCACACTAGCATTCATTACTGACCTACACCCTGGGCCGGCTTTGGGCGCTGCCATGTTGCGTTAGGAGCAACGACATGCTGTCACAACTACGCTCACGCGTATGCCACCTAGGGCCCGAGACGCGTACACCCTCACTGTCTGCCCCGTGGAACGCCCTGAGGACCCAGCCACCCTATGTGAGGCTCGGGCGTCTCCCGTCGTTACAAAGTGGGAGGCTGCATGCGCCGATGAGCTTGCCGCCATTCAGCAACATCAGGTATATAACCTTGTCGACCTTCCCCCTTGCGGAAAGGCCATCGGCACCAAGTGGGTACTCTGGTGAAAGTGGAAGCCAGACGGATCCTTGGACAAGCATAAGGCCGTCTTCTGGCCAAGGGGTTTGTTCATGTCCCAGGGGTCGACTTTGACCAGATCTTTGCCCCGGTCGGTCGGTTCTCCACTAGGCGGGCATTGTTCATCTTGGTTGCCAAGCACGGGTGGGAGCTACATAAGATGCATGTAAGTAATGCCTTTCTCCATGATTCAGTGGAAGGCAAGGGGCTCTACATGGTGCAACATCCAGGCTTCTGTTTAAGTTTGCCCCTCCGCATGCCCAAGTGCGGTATCGGGAGGCACCGACGAGCCGCCAACAAGGAGAAACTCTGCACTGGCGGATCTAGCAGCTTGAGGATTGCTTCAATCTTAAAAAGGATGATTTGTGTTTAAATGTGACAAGTCGCTGAATCGGATGGAAGTTTTTGCACCAGAATAAAAAAGTATTGAGGGAGATATGGCCTTCCAAAGTTGGGGTGTACGCAGCGGCTCTGGGAGCCACCTGCGACTCGAAATCCGGTGGATAATCAACCGGACCGAGTAACAAAAGCACCATCTCAAGATTTTGCTCCGGAAGGTCTGCTGAGACGTCCGGTGGATAATCCACCGGAACATGTACTGCAGTTTGTTACTGAGGGACTTAGCCAAAATCTTGGCTCGACATCCGAAACTCATTAGTACGTTTCATTACTCTAGGACTTCATCAAATTCTGACTACAGGTACGCGGACAGGTTTCGAACCTTGTCACACCCCATCACCAAACTCAACCCAAAAGTGGGAAAGGTGTGTGAAAACAGTGCAAGGGACCCATACATAAAGTGCAATTGGATGTGCGCCTCACAAAAGGTGCTTTGCACGTGAAGGAAGGTGCCACGGCGAGTGGCAGCGTCACGCTTGGCCAAATCGCGTAGGTTGTTGCGCTGGACAGCTCATGACTAACCGTATTATTTTTATCATGTCCATGCTCTAAAACTAATGAAAAATCATGTTATCCCCTTAAAAGAAGTGATTGTCTTTAATTGCCTGCTCACGCTCAGTCTCAGATTCGACCAAAACAGAATACGCTAACCACCAATGGACAATCAGACAAACGTCGGGACCGCATCCCACGGATTCCTCCTGAAAAGGTGTTATGGGCCCACAAGTCTCATAGCCTGCAACGTTCACGTCATCCGTAGTGCATGGGATCGTCATCTTGGATGTCACCGTGAACTTCTGAGAACCCGTCAGAGTAGCAGTTGCTCACATGGCGTAGAAGGAGACACAACCAATTCAGAAGTATGCGGGCGGCCCAGGCTTAGGGCTATAGAGGTGGCACTTTGAGATGGACCTCTCGCATAAGGGGCTGCTGGACGTCATGTTGGGATAGGAGGTGCTCGTAGAGGCGACTGCTGTGGATACAGAGAAGCAAGCCTTTGAAAAGAAGAACACAGAGGCGCTCATGCTCTTGGTGTTGGGGATAGCCGAATCGCAGTGGGGCTACTTCCAAGGTTGCAAGCTGGCAGCAAAAGCTTGGCAAAAATACTATGCCATCCACAAATCCAAGTTGCTTGCAAACAAAATCTTTGCAATGAAGCGGCTCCTCACGGTGAGAATTGAGGAGGGAGATGATGCCATCTTCACCATGTAGCGGATTGAGTCGCTCACCTCATAATGCAATGACGTGGAGTGGAAGATTGACACGCAGCTGCAGGCGATGACCCTCCTCATGGCCCTACCTGATGGTTGGGGTCCACTCACCACCGTTCTTGGGGGATGGTCAAAGGATAATCTCACCTATGGCGCGGTTGTAGAGTACATCCGTAACGAGGCACAGTGTCGGAGCTGCGGGGAGTCCTCGTCTTTCTCATCGGGCCTTATCACCAAAACACATGGTGGCGGGAGCGGGGGCAGAGGAAGCAAGAGAAAGGGCGGCGGCAAGAAGGGCGCCAAGAAATGTGCGTGTCGCAATTGCAGTAAGGAGGGCCATTGGGCGTGTGAGTGCCCGGAGGAGGCAAAGACCGGCGGCAAAAACACAAGGGCTGGTCACTCCTCAATGGCAATAAAAACCCCTTCCTCAAGAAGGCCAACAGGCGGTGCCTGGATCCCGGGACCAAGGAGCACACACAAGTCGAGAAGGTGGGGTTCGTCACCTACGAGAAGTCCTCCAAGGCAATGGTGGTCGCGAACGACAAAGTCAAGCCGCCGGCCGGCCAAGGCGATGTGGAGGTGGAAGTCGTGGTGGCGGTAAAAAAGAGTTGTGCACAATACGTGATGTGCAGCACATCCCCGGCCTGGGTGACATCCTAAGCTTCAGCCGCTTGATGGATAAAGGGTGTGAGGTACTCTTATGTAGGAAAGGCGCAGTGGTACGCATAGACGGCGACGGCGAGGTCGTGCTGGAGACGAAGCGCGAGGGCGGTCTCTACACTTTGGAGACCAAGGTATTCCCCACGGCATTGGACGTGGCAGACTCGCAAGAGCACGTGGTCACCATGGTCAAGGGAGAAAGCCCTAATCTAAAGCTCAGGAATCGACGGTTGGGGCACATGGTGCCCGCAAGCATTGAGGAGATGGCAAAGCGCGACATGATGCATGGCCTTGTCATCAACGGTGCACCAGCCACGGCAACAGATGCAGCAATGCACAAAAAGTGCGAGCCATGCATTTTGGGCAAGGCGCGGTGCAAACCGTTCAACGAGAACGAGGCTTGCGCAAAGGACCTGCTAGAGGTCGTGCACAGCAACGTGTGTGGACCATTCAAAACGCCGTCAAACAGCGACCGGAGATACTTTGTCACCTTCATTGACGATTGCAACAGAAAAATCTACGTGTACTTCATGAAGCAGAAAGGTGAGGTCCTGGATCATTTGAAGGAGTACGTCGCAGCAATGGAGAGGCAGACTGGCCTGAAGGTCACAGCGCTATGCAACGACAATGGTAGAGAATACGTGGGCTGCAGCGTGTGGATGAAGCAGTAGGGCATCAAGTGGGAACCCACTACGCCGTACTCGCCACACTCCAACGGAGTGGCGGAGCGGGCAAACCAGACAATACTCAACATGGTGCGGACCATGCTTGTAGATGCGGGGTTGCCGCGAGGGTTCTGGGCGGAGGCTGTGCGTACATTGAGCTACACCATCAACCTCATCCCAACAGCAGTGCTGAAGGGTAAGGGCGGCAGGAAGACAACGCAGGAGGTTTGGAGCGTGCGCAAGCCAAACGTGGCCTACCTGAAGGTGTTCGGGTGCAAGGCGCACGAGATGGTGCAGGCAACGCAACGACGCGACAGCAAGCTACAACCGCACGTGAAGCTGTGCTTGTTCCTCAAGTACAAGAGCGTGCAAAAAGCGGACCGGCTCTGAGACCCACGCACGCAAGAGATCATCCGCAGCCGGGACGTCGAGTTCGACGAGAAGCAGAGCTTCAAGAGCAGCAGCATCGACATGAGCATCGGGAACAATCCAAAATAGGGGGAGTGGTTNTCAACATGGTGCGGACCATGCTTGTAGATGCGGGGTTGCCGCGAGGTATCTGGGCGGAGGCTGTGCGTACATTGAGCTACACCATCAACCTCAAACCAACAGCAGTGCTGAAGGGTAAGGGTGGCAGGAAGACAACGTAGGAGGTTTGGAGCTTGCGCAAGCCAAACGTGGCCTACCTGAAGGTGTTCGGGTGCAAGGCGCACGAGATGGTGCAGGCGGCGCAACGACGCGACAGCAAGCTACAACCGCAGGTGAAGCTGTGCTTGTTCCTCAGGTACAAGAGCGTGCGAAAAGTGGACCGGCTCTGGGACTCACACACGCAAGAGATCATTCGCAGCCGGGACGTCGAGTTCGACGAGAAGCAGAGCTTCAAGAGCAGCAGCATCGACATGAGCATCGGGAACAATCCAAAATAGGGGGAGTGGTTCCAGCTCCTTGAATACCAGGAGGTGCCGGTGAACGCAGAAGTTGAAGATGCGGCGTTGGAGCGCTGCAGTGTACCAGGTGCAGCAGCCAACGCAAAGGACTCCGACGACAATGCAGATGGGATGGAGATCCGACAAAAAGATTCGTCGAAGGGGGCACTGCGAGTGCCGAAGCACGCACTCTCGGCGGAGTTCGTGTCGGGCGTCGGAGAAAAATCCTCCAGACGTTCCGCCCATCCAGTCAATGGTTCACCAGAACGGGAGAGTTTCTCAGGGAGTTGTCTCGTCGATGATTCACTGGAGCGGGCAGATTCGGAAGGTTCGCACCAGAGTGACGAGACGCCACCAAAGCTACCACACCGTAGTGGGAGGCAGCAAAGAGCGGGGACGTGTTTCGAAATAGGCACCGGTCTATAAATTGGCATGACGCGGTGCATGCTGGCTGCATCAACAGAGCTGATGACCGTGAAAGAGGCGCTTGCGCGGCCCGAGGGGAAGCAGTGGGACGCCGCCATTAAGTCGGAGTTGGCGTCCATTGCTGAGAATGACACGTGGCAACTGGTTGACATGCCGAAAGACGCCAAGGTCATCGGCTCCATGTGGGTCTTCGAGACAAGGTTCACGAAAGAAGGTGTGGTGGACAAGTACAAGGCGTGGCGTGTGGCAAAGGGGTACACACAGCATAAGAGCGAGCACTATAGTAAGACGTTTGTCCCCGTCGCCAAGTTCACAAGCATCCGGGCAATCCTTATGGTGGCAGCCGTAAAGGATATGGAGCTCCACAAGATGGACGTAAAGACGTCCTTCTTCAATGGCATCATTGAAGAAAAAAATACATGGAGGTGCCAGAGGATGTGGAGGTGCCGGAGGGCAAGGTGTGCAGGTTGCGGAAGTCCTTGTACAGGCTAAAAGAATTGCCCTGATACTGGTACCAACAGATGGACAACTTCATGGCACAACTCGGGTTGAAGCGCTGTGAGGCGGATCACAGCGTGTATGTGCAGCACAGTAAGAAGATCCATCTGATCGCGGCACTCTACTTGGGCGATCTAATGTTGTGCTCCTTTGACCTGCCGAGTCTACAGTAGCTGAAATAGTAGCTGAGTGGCAGGTTCTAGATGCTGGACATGGGGGAGCTGGAGTTCTACCTCGGAGTGAGCATTACGCGGAATCGGAGGGCTTGCACGCTTGAGCTAGGACAGGCCAAATCCGTGGCCGAGGTGCTGAAGCGGTACGGCATGGAGGACTGCAAACCTGTCTGTAACCCTGTCTCCACAACCTATCAATTTAGTGTAGCAATGGCCTCGCAAACAAAAGAAGAGCGGGAGGATATAGCAGGAGTGCCCTACCAATCGACGCTGGGCAGCCTCATGTATAACATGGTGGCGTCTCGACCAGACCTGGCCTACGCAGTGGGCCAACTGATCAGGTACGCGGCCGATCCAGGGCCACTACACTGGCTGGCGGTCAAGCGCATCCTCCGCTACCTGCAAGTGATGCGGCATGCACGCCTAAAGTTTGACGGCAAGGGGCGAGCGGACCCCTTCCGTCTGGTCTGCTACAGAGATGCAGAGTACGCTGGGGATGTTGACAAGCGGAAGTCCACATCCGGCTACATGTTCTTCCTTGCTGGTGGTGTAGTCTCATGGTGTAGCAAGAAGCAAGATTGCGTCGCCACTTCCATAGTGGAAGCAGATTACATCGCGCAGGTCGAGGCGGTCAAGGAGGCGGTGTGGCTCCGTAGGTTGCTGGGGGAGCTGGGCGTGCCACAACAAGAGCCTACAATGGTGCACGAAGACTACACTGGCTACATCTCGCTGACCAATAACCCGACGCAGCACAGGAGGACAAACCAGATTGACGTGCGTCATCACTACGCACGGGACGTGGTCAAGAAGGGGCAGGAGGTGCTGCAACACTACAGCACGCACAACATGCTTGCGGATTGCTTGACCAAAGTGGAACCCGCAGACTGGCAGGTGATGAGCGTGGCTGGACTTGGGATGACCAGCTATGATAGGCTGGAGGGCGCAGCAGAAGATAAGTGAGAGCAAGCAGGAGCAGCGGGCATGGCAGGTGCAAGGGGGGAATGTTGAAAGTTTTCCCCTTCGCATGCTCAAGTGCAGCGCCANGGACCGAGTAACAAAAGAACCATCTGAAGATTTTTCTCCGGAAGGTCTGCTGAGGCGTCTAGTGGATCATCCACCGGATCCTGGACTGCAGTTTGTTACATAGGGACTTAGCCAAAATCTTGGCTCGGAGTCCGAAACTCAGTAGTATGTTTTGTTACTCGGGGACTTCGCCGATTCTCAGATTTGCCTAAAGTCAATCAAATGTTGACTGCAGGTCCGCGGACAGGTTTTGAACCTCGTCACACCCCATCACCAAACTTGACCCAAAAGTGGGGAAGGTACGTGGAAACAGTGCAGGGGACCCGTACATCACGTGCAGTCGGATCTGCGCCTCACAAAAGGCACTTCGCACGTGAAGGAAGGTGCCATGGCGAGTGGCGGCATCAGGCTTCTGTTGTGGGTGAGACCTGCACTTTGACAAGCATACCTTGGGCTACGCTTGGCTGAATTGCACGCGGTTTGCTGTGTTGGAAAGCTCATGACTAGCCCTACAAAAATTTTGATCATGTCCATGCTCTAAAAATAATGCAAAATCGCGTTATTCCCTTTGCAAAGTCTCTAATCTCCTGCTCACATAGCGTGAGGCGACGCTCAGTCTCAGATTCACCTGAAACAGAAGACACTAAGCACCAAGGGACAATCAGACAAACGATAGGACCAAATCCCATGGATTCATCCTGACAGCTTCGAAAATGGCTCCTGTAAGGTTTGAAAGCTGCAAAAGGCCCTCTATGGCCTGAAGCAGTCACCACGGTGTTGGAATTAGGAGATGAGTTGCACGCTTCTCAGCAGCGGCCTCCGTTGCAGCACTGTAGACCCCCCACTCTTCATCAGCCCATGAGGCCAGCCCTTTGTCACTTTCCTATTCCATGTCGACGACTTGCTTATCGCGTCGCCTAATGCTCCTGCCATCCAAAGGATCAAGGACTTGCTGCATGCCGCCTACCAAATGAATGATCCTAGGTATGGGTATAGAGAATGAGTATGAGCATGAGATAAAGGTTCTTGTGTTTTTGGGTATGGAGCTCAGGCATGATCGCTCCATGGGTGTCCTTCACGTCCATCAGGCTGCCTATGTCCAGACGTTGTCCAGGCCCTTCGACGAGGAGTTGCCCCTCGTGCTGAGAGCATCCTTACCCATGTTGCCCGATGGTCAGGCGATGCTGAAGACCTCTAAAGTAGCTATTGTGGGGAGCCAGTAGACGTGACCTCGTATGTACATGTCCTTGGGTCATTGATGTTCCTGGCGACAACAAAGCATCAAGACATTGCGTTCGGTGTCAACCTCCTGGCCTATTTCTCACAGGAGCCATATCACCTTCACGTTGAGGCCGCAAACCTAGTACTTCTCTATGTCGTCTCGACCCCACAGCGAGGCCTCTTGTTCTGTCAACAGCTGTCCGTTGTTGTGGTGGGCTATACCGACAGTGACTCGGCCAGCAGTCCGGACGGTAAGAGCCTTGTTGGCGGGATCTTTCTTGTTGGCAGAATGGTTGTGTCCTGGCGTAGTGGCAAGCAAGGTTGCATTGCGCGTGGCACTGTTGAGGTTGAGTATGTGGCCCTTGGTTCTGGCGCATGTGAGAGCATGTGGCTGCATCGCCTTTTGTCCGAGCTGTGTCAGTCAGTCACATCTATCACGTTGCACTGTGACAATGAGAGTGTCATGGCCATTACCGACAATGACGGCATGCATCACACACACACAAAGCACATCAATGTAGAGTATCACTATGTGCATTCACTATTGCATGACAGTAGCATCTGCACTGTGTGGGTTCAGACATCACAGAATTTGGGTGACTTCTTGACCAATGCATTGAAACATGACCAGTTCAAGAGGGTTTTCAGTGCGGTCTGCGAGGGAGAAACTTCCGACTTGTGTACATCAGCGTGTAGATGACTGATGGGGAGACATGACACTACTGGAGTGTCGTCCGATGGAGCCGACACACGCACTTTGCTCGAGCCTCCTCCCTCCGACGGTTGATGTGCTGTGCTCAATCACAGGCCTCCTCGGCAGTCGTGCCATCGGCATTCACTACCATTGCAAATGCTATCTGTACACATGTACTGCTGGATCTGAGTGCAACATTACGTCTGCAGCATTATGTCTTGCTTAGGGTCCAAGTTTCATGTTGGTTTGACACTGTTGGTACCAGGGACTAGTGTAAACGCTGCCTCAGTCTAGGCGGCCATGAATCCTATCAGAAACCGGGGTGTGGTTCCAACATGGCCTGACGGGTCTTCTGTGCTCACAGCTATGTTTTGTGTGGGTGTATCTGAGTCTAAGCGTGAGCTTTCTCATCGCCCCACGCTATGGTTCTGGGAGTTGAAGACAGTTGCAAGACAGTCATTTTTGTGAAGGGAATAACGTGATTTTGCATTACTTGTTTAGCATCAACGTGATCTAAACATTTGTACGGCTAGTCATGAGCTCTCCAGCGCACCAAACCGTGCACAATTTGGATCACCGTAGCTCCCGCTACGTCAGCCAAAGCGCAGCACCCCAAATCAGCCGCTCTGTCGGCAGTGCGCACCACGTCGCCCCCCGAGGCGCCCTCACACATCAAGGACCTATCAAAACGCCATTCCCGAGGCGCAGATGTCCCTACGCGTAGTGGCAACGCCCCTTCCGCCTTTGGGATCTGTTTCAATGAGTTAATCATCAAGTTTGGTTATAGGGATTGATGTGGGTCGAAACAAGTTCGAGGACCTCCAGTCGGAATTTGGACAAAGTCCTCGAGTAACAAACTGTAACATACACATACACATACACATATACATACACATACACATCAACATACACATACACAAACACATACACAAACACAAACACATACACATACATGTACACATACACATACACATACACATACACATACACATACACATACACATACACATACACATACACATACACATACACGTACAC
>SZWC01035784.1:0-16617 GCA_023375785.1 Penium margaritaceum | reverse complement strand
GTATATGTATATGTATATGTATATGTATATGTATATGTATATGTATATGTATACGTATATGTATATCTATATGTATATGTATATGTATATGTATATGTATATGTATATGTATATGTATATGTATATGGAAATTGTTTTTGCATGTTCATGTTTATGCTGTTGATTTGGTGAGTTTAATGCGTCAAAGCTAATGCACGCTCTAATGTAGCAAGGGAGTCCCTGCTGCCGTAGGATCGTTTTTACAAAGCAAGCATACCTTGTACACTTGGTAAAGAAGGTTGCGGAAACAAAAGCATGGACTTGAATGTTGTTCTAAATACAAGTATTGGACGAGGAACAACAAATATACAAACAAATAAGTACTACGCTCTGACATAATTCCTGGCACTAAACTGGGGCGTAATGCCTTACTAGGCTGTGAAGGCCGTTTTTGCATAGCCACTGTCACAACAATGAAAGTCATTCAAGATTTTGGGGCGTCCTCCTCCTAGGCTGGCAGGCCTTGCTAAGCTTTTAGGGACCTTTCACGGATTGACCTCTTCCCACACAGACAGATTTTACCAGGCTTATAGGGATCCTGATGGGATCACCAGCATCTTCCTCCACCCAGGCTGCCACGCAAGTGCCAGGCTTATAGGGGTCTTGGAAAGACCTCTGGTAGCTTGGTCAGGTATTCCGATGCCAAAGCATGGAATCTTGCATGTGGTGTTTGAAATTGTAGAAGACATACAAGAAGTGATGAATCTGCAGATGATATGGGCAAAGCTGGGATGATAGAGAGTGGCAGGACCTTTGCCTTTTATACTTGAGGTCCTGAAAAGTTGACCACATGAATAAAAAGCTTCTTTCAGGTAGTTCAAGTCTGTTTTCACCTCTGCCTTACTGTGGAGAAGCTTCCATCTATGGAAGGTTCCTTCAATTCTGGGCTCTTATTGGCACCAATGATGGTCCAGGGGGGAGCTTCCTTCGTGAGGAAGTTTCATGAGGTCTTCTGGTGAAGCTTCACCCGAAGGTTCCTTGCTCATCAAGCCTTCCTCTCTGGACCATTGATGTTAGCATGCTACAAAATCAAGCCAATCAATCAGGATCCACCTGAAGATTGCACTAGATTGACCCATGAAGATCCAAGGCTTTGGTATTCCTGCATAGTTGTAATCATGTTTTTCAGACCTCTTGTTCAGGCTGCATGTTGCTTGTCTAGTCATCAAAAGCCTCTCTTGACCAGAGTGTCTATGCAGCACTATGCACATCTATGCTTCTTGAAGCATGCACTCTCATCATGCACATTCTTGTCCACAAAGCACCTCCCACACCCTTTAAGGTTGCTGTCCGGGGAAACTCTAGAATTTCTCTGTCAAGATTCTTAGTCGAGTCGCACTTGGTAGATTCACGAAAAATTCTATGAAACCTTCTCAAGGTCTTCGATAGGAGTGCTGTTTGCGCCAAACTAAAGAAGTAAATCAGTAAAATCAGTTCTCGCTCTAACACCCCCCTCCATAATTATGCTGATGATTCTAGTTTTTATATGAATATCATCAAGAGAGTAGACAGAGAGAAAGAAGGTTTTTGGAGTTGTTTAGGCCCTCTATTGGTGTTTCCCGGCTCCACTTAGGTGACATCAATCGGTGGTAATTTTTGTCGACTTTGTAGCCCAGGAAATTCAAGCACCACTGCTTCTTGGCTTCTTTTTGGCACTACAAAGACTCCCGGGATACGTTTTTATGTTTGGAGCACATGGGTGACTCGAAAAGAAGATTTGGATGAGGTTGGTGTTATCCCCCCTTGTGGTCTTCTGTAATTGCTTGTGGGTGAAGCAACTCTTCGATTGCATGCACCTTTCCCCTCATGTACCACATTGAGGTTGTATTAAGTTAGGTGGTGACTGCATGGCTAGGCCACTTTTAGGACCACCTACTGGGACCGTCATAGGGACCGCCAATGTGAGAGTCGCTTTTGGGAGAGTATAAAAGGTTGTCACTTCTGGTCATGAATTTAACCTTTGTGAATGATCCCATGTCGTCTTAGCCAGTTGTCCCTCTGTTGCACTTAGCTCCTCCACCATGGTGGTCAAACAACTGCTATTTCTTTTACCCATGGCTTGGGCACTTCTTAGTACCCTTCAAGCCTTTCACGACCAATTCTTGATACTAGGGCATTTCTGATACTCTGTGGTAACTTTCCTAGTCGTTCCACTACATAACTTTGAGTTTGACCGTTGCCAGTCGCAATTGTGGCATTTCTGAGATGTTTCGTCCTGTCCATGGCGTTTTCTGGCCGTGCTCATTCTTTTTTGCCATTCTGGATTGAGACAAAGGTCTTGGCCATCACGCCAATTTCCTTTGGCGATCTTGGAGCTTTCTCCTCGCTGACGAGCAAGGATGCTGCACGAACTCTTCTAAGCAACTTTCCCATATTTTTTTCCTTTTGCACTAGTCTAGCCTACTTGCGTGGGCCTGTGGTGCAGGGAGCAAGGCCATCCCCCTCGCTCTCTGCCACCATCGTGGGGTTTCTTGAGGAGCTTTACTATCGCATGAGGGCTTTACTACAGTTGAGGCTACGGTCACGACAGGGACCCCGCCACGATTAAGCGTTTTGTCATGGCAGCACTTGCTGGCCCAGCTGACCATCGCGGCGAGCTAGTGTGAGTTCCATCATGAACCGCCCCCTCTCCCTTGGTCGGCAGCCATCATTGAGCTGGCACTATAGAGGGATGATTTTGTTTCCGCAAACGAGCGACGATGAATGTTTGTTTTGGTTGCATTGTTTGAAGATTATTGCTTGCGCGTATCTGGCATCGCTTCTCAAGGTCGACTTTGAGTGGTCATGGTGATGACATCATCAAGTAGCTTCGGCAAAAACGTGGCCTTAAAGTGGTGAGGCCCTCTGTTATAAAACAGATTGCAATGAAATCTTTTGTAGATAATTGCAAAAAAACGTGTTGCCAGTGGCTTCTCTACATTTGAAAAATAGCACACTAATGCTTTTGTTGATGCAGCGAACTTCCTCCATGTATTTTATTTTCACGGATTCTCCCCCTCATTCTGATAATATTTGGAAACACAGATGTCAAGGCAGAATTTCAAAATTTTCAGAGATTTCGTTACTCGATCCGGCCTCCTCCCCCTCAATGGTAACAGTGTGGATTGTTGCGGTGGCACTCAAGGTCCCACATATCTTGTGCCACTTAGTTCACAAGGGCACAAATATCTCCCATGGTATTATGACCATGGAGAAGTCCTCTGTCATATCAACCACCCCTTATGTGCAAAGCCCGGCGAGGGCAACGAAGCACATCACTACCAAAAGCACCCTGCCAGGAGCACTTGTAAAAGCAACAATAGCAAGATCAGCCCACCAAAAGCACCCCACCGGATGCACCCCACCAGAAGCTCAGACAGCGCCAACAAAAGTTTCCAGCCAGGAGCAACCCTAAAAGCACTCGCCAAGGTGCACACGACCAAAAGCACCCCCTGAAGCGCTAGAGCAGGAGCACCCCACCGGAAGCATCGCACCAGGATCACCCTATAAGAAGCACCCAACCAAAGGCGTAGACAATGCCACCAGCATCCAGCAAGTTCAAGCAATCCGCCCGACAAAGGGCGCCCCCAACCATGACGAAGGACGCAAGGACCTGCACATCCACCAGTCGGAGGCACGGAGCAACAGAGGAGCAAGATGAACAAGAGGGACGGGGGGGAGGGGGGTGACGGCCAGGTACATGAGCACCCCCACGATGGACGGAAAGGTAGCGACAAACAGAGGGTCAACTGACACAATGTCGTGGGCGACACAGAGGACAAGCTGGGTGCCCGTTGACATGGGAGAGGGAGGCAGCTTGAAGGAGCCACTACAGGTTGATGAAAGAGGAGAAGGGATCAAGAAGAGTGAGGACATAGCGCTCCTCATAAACGAGGAGAGAGCCAGGGAGACGATCGAGCTACTTCTTAAAAAACATGGTTACGCGGCCAAGGTCCTTAATGAACTATGCCAAGGAGAGAAGGCCCTTGGCTGTGACGATTGTGGAGGACGGAGAGGTAATGAGGAGGTCGTAAACATACACCAAAATGAAGGCTGGCACAACAGGCGTGCCCCCAACAAAGAGGGAAAGGTCGGACTGGTTGGGACGGAATCCCCCAGAGACAAGAGTGGAGGAGAGCTCCTTGTTCCAGGAACAAGGCAACTGGAAAAGACCGTACAACACACGAAGGAGACGACACACCTTCTTTGAGCCATCAAAAAAACCTTGAAGCTGAACCATGTAGAGCTCCTCCTTGAGACGGCCGTGGAGAAAGGCATTTTTCACGTCCATCATTTGAAGTTCCCACCAAAAATAAGCGGCCACAGAGGTGACAATGCGACTCGTCGTGGAACAACCGACCAGGGCGTAGGTGTCATCGAAGTCAACACCAGGGATGTGAGAGTGTCCCTTGGCGGTGAGGCGTGCCTTGCACCGGTCAAGAGCGTGAGTGGTGGTAGACGTTTTGCAAAGGACCCACTTCACCTTGATCATAGTGCAACCAGGGAGAAGGCCAGCACACTCAAGGATGTCGTGGTAGGAAAGTGCAGCCAACTCTGTCAAGCACGTTGTGCGCCAGGAATTGGCGTCGGGACGGGAGAGGGCTTTAGTAAGTGTCAGAGGGTCAGAGTCGGCAGTGGGGGGGAGAGATCGTAAGAGGACAGGAGGAGAAAGAAAAAGTGTGAGCAAAACTTGTGGGAGAATTGAAGTGGTGGTAAGTGATGGAATCCAGCACGTGACGAACGACGACGGGGAAGCGAAGTGACACGAGATCGGCGGGGACGGGCAGAGGGGATGGTTACTGAGGCGAGGGGAGGGGGAGGGGGAGGGGAGGTTTGCATGGGCACCGAGAGCACCGTAGAAGACTCCGAGTAGGTGGCAGATGGGTTAGAGGAGGGCCAGACGGGTTAGAAGGCAAAGGAGATGGGGCAATGGACAAGGAGGGCGAGAGTGTGGGAGGAGAGGAGGTTGGACAGGGCACAGGGGCAGAAGTAGAGGGGGAAGAGGGTGGGGACGGAGGCAAGGGTGGCAGAGGAGGGGGAGCCTCAGAGGAGCGAAAGCAGAGGGAAGAGCTGGTGGAATCAAGGTTGAAGAGGGTGTGGGGAGAGAGCGGGAAGGGGGGGAAGGGTCTCACAAACAAGAACACTAAGGAGGGGAGACAAGTGTGTAGAGCAATGAAGAGGAAGGGCAGGTAGGTTTGGTGGATGAGGTGAAAGGATGGCGGGAGGAATGGGGTCATGTGGGGAGCCACTTGGGTGGGTAGGAGGCAGAGCATCGTCCTCGGGGATGTCCTCAATGGAGAGGAGGACGGGGTCAGGACATTGAGTGAGGACGGGCACCAGGGGGGAGCCAAGGGCCTAAGAAAGCAGTTGGAACAGGCAGGGGCACAGGCTAGAAACCAAAAGGGAGAGGGAACCGATGAGAAACAGAGGGCAGGAAGGGGTGAGTTGGACGACGGGCCGCCACAGTGATGGGACACAGGCAAAGGAGGAGGGGAGGGCATGGGAGGCACGGATGGGAGAGGGGTCGGGGGGACACAAGCGGATGCGGGGGATGTAGCGAGCACGGAGGATGGGGATGGAGGATGGGCACAAGGGTCGTGAAAGGCAAGAAAAAAGGACACGGGGAGGGAACAAGGCATTGGTAAGGTTTGGGGTCGAGACCAGGGAATGATTGGGAGCCAAAGGAACAAGGGGAAGGGGCACGATAGGTGTAGTGGGTACGACCGACAAGGGCATGCACGGGCGAGGGAGGATGTGAGAGGGAGGGGAAGATAGGGAAGGGATGCCACTGGGAGAAACAAGGGAAGAAGGAATAGAGGTAGGAGACGTCGAAAGAGGATCAAGAGATTGTGGGGACCTTGCACAGACAAGACCGTCGGTGGATTACGTAGTAGCGGAGGCTGGAGGGGGAGGTGTATGGTCCAGACGGAATACGCAGTATGTCAACTGGTCAATGAAGCAGGCATGGCAAGACTGAAGGATTTGATGTGCGACTAGATCTCAAAATCGATGCGCCCGAGATTGAGGAGCAACACCGAGTGTGACACAAAGACGGCCAGGCATATCGAGCTTGCTGGACCAAGAGGGGGGGGCGAGATAGATAGTTGCCATACTGCCCCACAACATGACCTGGCTGAGGTCTGTGCAATGATGAAGGAACATGTCAAATGGCATGGTGTCGAGGGCAAGAGGTTCGTGCCGAATCCGATCGCATACTCAACAGCAGTAGCATGTAGCCTCCAACTAGAAACTCTGACCACGGTCAAGAAAACAAGTTTCGATAATCATGGTGTGCATGCCCTCAATAAGGGTGCGGTTTGAGCATCCTGCGACCCCAATCTGCTGAGATGAATGTGAGGTAGGAAGCTCATGAAAAACTCTCTGAAGATAAAAAAAAATCCGCGGTGTCGAAGAACTCATCACCATTATCATCGCAAAAGTAAAGGAGCTCGTAATGACTCTGACACTCGGCATATGCAAACCACGATCAGTTGGTTGCCACAACATTTCTCTTCATGGGGAGAAAGAAGACCCACGTGAAGGGTAATAGTTGTCAATCAAGATGAGCACATACGAAGCCTGCTCAGTTTGGGTTTCATCCTAGAGAGGACCGAGGACGTTGGCATGAATCAGTTTGAGGGGCGTAGAAGCACGAGAGAAGGAAGAAAGTGTAGGCAAGCATTCTTCCGACCAAACCTAAGGTACACTCAGTAGCAATTGGGGCACAATACAAAGGATTCAACAACCCATCGACTGGGAGAGTACAAAGGAGAAAGGTGGCAGCATGAGTAGGAGATGACAAAGGGGACGGTGAAGGAGATGCTAGTGGACAAAGCAAGAGAGGGTAACAAGCGTGACTGCATCAGCCATGTGGATCGAGACAAAGTGGGTGCCAAGAACATGATAGAGGCCCTCGCCAAGGAGGCAACGACCACGAAGGAAAACAAGCCCACTGGCGCAATCAGTGATAGGAATAGCACCAAGCGTATAAGTGGTGGACAAATTGTAAGTTTTGAGCATTTGGACAGAGAGGAAGGAGAAGTAAAGTGTTGGGATATAGAGAGAAGAGGACAAAGACAAGCCACCGGGAGGGAATGTAAAACTGGCAGTGCCAACACCAAGAACAGGCAAGGGTGCACCATCTTCGGTGAAAACACCCGCGGTGACAGACACAAGAGTAAACCATGTGAAGAGCTCACAGACAAGGCACATGTAAATTATGGTAGCCCCGTCAATAACCTAAGAGAGAGAGAGAGAGAGAGAGAGAGAGAGAGACGACACGCTAAGTTCCAGAGAGAAGGCAATAGGTGATCTTGCAAGGAACCACGCCCGTAAACAAAGGGAGTTACAAGGAGAGAGGAGGAGACAACAGGGAAGATGTTGGTGTGGCGATGCAATCAAACAAGGGGGAAATACTGGTGGGCGAAGACCGCTGAGGAAACCCTCCGTAAGAACGCAAAAAATCAACGTGACAATGGCATCCTCTGTGAGAGGAGGAGCGACAGCGGCAACAGGCACAGGGCCGCCAGCTGGGGCAAGAGGAGCGGCATCGAGGGGCCCAGGGGGTGGGCTAGGAAGAGCACTGAGGGTACGGCCATGCTAAAGAGCATACTAGCGAGCTATCTACTCAAAAAGGTCTGGGACAATGGGAAGGAAACATGCATCATGGCCATGACCAAGAGCGTCACAGTTCCAAAAGATGGACAGGTGACCATTGTTGCCACAAGAGGGAGGGCGGACAGTCAGAGCATGGGCGGCTGGGGGCGAGAGGATGCCAAGGAGAGTGTCAGAAAGAATGGGTTGAGCAAGAGTATTAGCACTCAGAGACCATCAAGGAGAGCGGACCAAAAAACACCAGACATCTGATAAGTGTGCTCCAGGTTCAGGGTGAGACAGAAGGAGGTAAGAGCACCAAAGAATGATAAACCAATGCCGGCCACGATGGAGGTCACAAACGCTTGGCCTGCAAGTGAGGTATTTGCTTTGAACAACTCACTGTGCAGAAGCGCGACGCAACCTAGGTAGGCCCTAAGAGACTTATCGAGACAACGACGGAGAGTGTGGAGGTCAGCTAGAAGGGAGGTGGCGGATGGTAGAGAGTTTGAAGAGGAAAGTGGAAGAAGGGAGACCCAGGCCTTACAAGAGCGAGCAGGAAGAGTGAGGGTAGGGGCAAAGAGATGAAGTTGGCGGAGAGCGATGGTGGGGGAAGTAGGGTACAGAAGATGAAGGAAGGGGCGAATGGTCCGTGTGCATGAGAGGGAGAGTGGGAGTGGGATTGTAGTGCTCCTAGTGACCGTGCATGTGCATCTAAGAGACAAAACAAGTAGACTACTCACAGAATTTTGTGCTGACAACGTGACTATGAGCGCAAGTGAGAGGCATCTGCGAGGTGGGCGAGCATAGACAAAGGCTGACAAGCTGAGCAACCACAAATTTCGTGGCGTTGAGTTGAGCCTCGATGCGGGCAAGGGTAGTGTGGGCGTCACTTGGCCAAAGGCCGACAGCAAGAAAAGCCCCACCGGTAGGCAAGCGCCACTGTCGACACCACCCCCAACCACAACAACGGCACCTCTAGTGGCAACAACACCCCCAATAGTAGGAGCACCACTGGTAGTAACAGCACCTCTAGTGGCATCAACATCTCCCATAGCAACGGCACCACCGACAAAAGCAGCACCACCAATGGGACAAGCAAGGATGACGCCACCGCTAATGCTAGCAGCAGCACCACCACCAGCACTGCTTTAAACATCGATGCCAGTAGCCGCAACACCGCCAGCAGTAGCAACACCTCTCGGGGGACACCACCATCGAGAGTGACCACGCCACAAGGAGGATGAGCCGTAGGACCACAGGTGACACCAGTCAGGAGAGGATAAGCCACAAGACCACCAATGGCAGGCGGGGCAAAGGAGGGATCAAGAACCGCGCTGGTCACAAGGGCATGAATGGTAACGGTCAAGAGGAGGGCATGTGGATTGCGAGGAGGAGCTGGCTGCAGTGGCGGAGGCGGAGGGGAAGGAGCATGGTGAGCGTTGAGAGCAGAAGTGACAGCCGTAGCCATAGGGATTCGAGGTGAGAGAACGCTGGAATTGTCGGGAAGACAGGAGCTGCCAGAGGCGGGGGGACTAAGGGCATAGGAAGAGGCATCAACGACCCAGGCCTCCAAACAGCAACTTTGGCAGCAGCCGCAGCTGCCATGGCATCAATGAGACCAAGCTTAGGCATGGTGCCACACGAGCTGAGGGATGGGATAATAAAGGTAAGAAACAGATGGCTATAAGAGGATCGAACCGTGAGAGTAGGTGAGGGAGGAACCATTGTGTGGAGTGTGAATTTAAGAGATTTTGTTACGGGATGGAGGGAAGGGAAAGTGGAAACCAGAAAGGAAACGATGTGCAAAATGCTAAGGCCGCCGACCAGTTGGCAAGACACACCAAGAACGGGACAGGAGGAGAGAAAGGGGGAGCAAAACATGAGATGACAGTGCAAACAAGTACACTAGATAGAATATCAATGCAAGGTTGACAACAGTAGATAAGAAGCAAGACCACAACGGAGGCGTGAGGGAAGGGCAGAAGCAACCGAAGGAGACAAAAATGAGAGCAGATCGAGAGGAAAATGAGGGAAATGGAAAGAGGATGAGAGTTTCAAAACAAGAAAAACAAAGGGAGAGATTAGCAAGAGAGGAAAAGAAGGAAACAAAGAGAGGGGGATGGGAGCACGGTGAAGCGAGGGGGAGAGGGGAGAGAGGGAGAAAAAGAGAAAGAGGAAAAGGCGAGAAGATGAGAGGGATGAAGAACGATAGAGCAGCGAGGAGAGTAGGGGATAAGAGAAGACGGGTGGGAAGCAAGAGAGAGGTAGGAGATTGGAGAGGAGAAAAGGAAGGAAGGGAGAGGGGAAGGAGCATGGCTAAGAGAGACGGAAGGGGAAGGAGTGGGGAAGGGGAGATGGCGCCAAGATGGAGGTGAAAGGTGGAAGAGGAAAAGGAAGAGGGAGAGGAGGAAATAGAGACAAAGAGAGAGAGGCAGATAGAGAGAGAGGGAGAGAGGAAGAGAGAGGGGGAGATGAGAAAAAAGAGGGGAAAAGGAATGGAGAAAGGAGGTGAGATGGGGGAAGAGGGGAGAGAAGGGGGAGAAGGGTAGATGTGAGGCAAGGAATAGGAAGAAGGTTGGGACAGGGATGGAGCTAGAAGTAGAGGAAGGAAAGAGAGGGGGGAGGAAGTGGTATCGATGAAAAACTGAGGGCACGAGGCACCAAGGGAGGATGCGGGGACCAAGAAAAAAGAGGGGAGGACACCCGGATGTCAGAGGGGGCGGTCGAGAAGAGGGAGGTGGAGCAGAACTAGGTGGAAGCGTAGGGGCAATGAAGGGTAAGGGCCCAAAGCAAGGAGAGGGCCCAACAATGCAACGGACCGGGGCTCGATGCCGAGCTCAAGCTGATGGAGCTGATGGAGTAGTGAAGATGATGATGGCAAGAGCGAGAAAGGAGAGGGCGAAAGGGAGATAGGAGAAGTGGGAGAAGAGAGAGGGAGAGAGTATAGAGAGAGAGGGCACAGAGGGAGCAGAGAGCGAAGGTGAGAGGGAGTGAGAAAGGAGAGGGAGAGAGGGGGATGATAGAAGAGGGAGAAAAAACAGAGAGGGGAGAGAGAGAGAGCTAGGGGAGTGCATAGAGAGATCAGAGATTGTGGAGGGAGAGAGCAGAAAGAAAGAGAGGAGAGAGGGCTGAGAGAAAGAGAGAGATAGAGAGAGAGAGAGAGAGAGAGAGAGAGAGAGAGAGAGAGAGAGAGAGAGAGAGAGAGAGAGAGAGAGAGAGAGAGTGTGTGAGAGAGGTGAGAGGGGAGAGACGAGGTAGAGAGCAAAGAGAGAGGAGAGTGAGAGAGAGAGAGAGGGAGAGAGGAAGAGAGGGAGTGTAGAGTGTAAGAGAGCCAAGAGGTAAAAGGTGAGGGAGAAAGAAAGCAACAGGAGCGGAGAGAGCAGAGAGACAGGACATAGATGGTAGAGAGGGAGAGCAAAGAGAGGGCAGAGAGAGAACAAAGGGAGCAAAGAGAGAAAGAGAGCAAGGGGAGGGAGTGGAGAGTGAGAGAGCAGAGAGAGAGAGAGAGAGAGAGAGAGAGAGAGAGAGAGAGAGAGAGAGAGAGAGAGGCGAGAGAGAGAGGACAAGAGAGAATAGAGAGGGAGAGAGGGGAGAGAGGAAAGTAAGAGAATAAAGAGAGAGAGAGAGAAGAAAGAGAGAGGTAGGGAAAGAGAAAAGGGGAAAAGAAAAGAGCAAGACGAGTCGAGACCTATTTGGGGGAATTCGTAGAACACCAAGAGGGCGGGGCCACAAGGTCGCAAAGGCCAATTGGTTGCTTAGGGGAAAACGGCCTCGGGCTCAGTAGGACGAGCAAGAAAAGGGATAGGGGTGGAGGGGTAGGCTAGAGGCCACACGCAGCAGGGGGGGCCACAGGCTCAAAGTTTAAAGTCCAGAGTCCAGAGAGGGAAGGGCGTGGAGGCGACTTCGAGGACGGCATAAGTAGAAGTGAGGGGAGCGGCGACCGCAGGCCTGTATACGAGATTAATGCCATGTTGATTAGGAGAGGGTGAGGGAGGAACGGGGGATTAAAGTGTTGAATTGACACTTAGCCACCACCGAGAGCCGGGTGGCCCTTAGTAAGTATGAGGAGAGATGTAGGGATTTAGCTAAGGGGCTGACTCCGACTCTTGAATCTTTGAGGAGGAGAGCTCTTAAGAGTCGTGAGAGGAGGGGGATCGAGACGCGATTTAGTCGTAGAATGGGGGTTGAGAGGAGAAACAAATGTTTTTTCTGAAAGAATGAGGGGTGCGAGCGAGTGTGAATAACCCCTATCAGGTTATACAGCATTGCTCGCGTGGTTTGCCACCAAACATGGCAAACCACACAGAGCACACAAAACTCGCTCGCGCTAATTACCGAGCATGACTCAGGAAACAGGCATCCAGCAAGATCTGCATCTTGCCTGAAACTAACACGTAGGTTAGGCTACAACATAAGGAAAGATAAGGACTAATCTAGGTTTTTAATAAAGGGGCAAGAAAGGTTTGCTATGTTAACAGAATGTATCAATATTAACGGTATATTTTACAAGATGACAAAATTAAGACACATACATATTCCTTTGGGGGCATGTAAATTTTTATAATTATTATTTTTTTGTTGTTTTATGACGTGTTTTATTAAGAATGCCAAATTCTACATTACGAATCAAAACAAAACATAAAGTATTCTTAGGGTTTGGTTCAAGATAACATTATAAAGAAACTTTATTTAATGATCATAAAAATTGAACTGAACATATATTCGATGTATTAATAAATAAATTCTTTATTTGCACTCATTTGCTACTTTGTTGGTTTTGCATGATAGGTTTAGATTCGGAATTTTGATTTTTGTGAAGGTTTTTTGTATGGAATTTGGATGTATGTTATACGTTGATAATCTGTAACAAAGGTTCATAATAATGGAAATGGACAAGGCCATATATCACTAAAATATTGTCATTTCCACGTAGAATATTCTATTAAGATCGTAAATTGAATATTTATTCTAAATTTAATTTTTAACAAAATATAAAATAATCTTAGATTATTCTATGATTATTATGTATAAAGGTTTGTTAAACAAATTTAACGTTTATCCATTCATTTGTAAAATATATGAAAATAGAGGGAAAGAAGAAATCATACGTCTTAAAAAAGTTGTTAATTAGGAAAAAATACTGTTTGTATGTATGAAAAATACTTATATACAATTTGAAGAAATTCAATTTAAGTATAATGTTAATTGATGAAGACATTAAATTTTTTTTATGAGCTTTCAATCGTGCATTTTACACACAACCATGTAATATAAAGACAGGGTCATATAAAGAAGCCATAAAAGAATGTTATATATTAAGACGTAATGGTTAAAAAGGTCAAAAGTTCATATTATTTATAATATATTCGGAAATAGTTTGAATGTAAACCTAAAATCTACACATTTTTATGGTTTAGTTGTTTACATAATTAATTATTTTGAAAGGATTTCGTATGTTATTGTTTTTTAAAGGATTTTGTAATGAAAATCATATCCTTAGAAAATTCATTACGAAACTTGTGCACAATGTTTATACTTCCGGAAATGTTTAATCACTCTGTAACAAATTGATAAGTGTAAAGGTTTAGTATATATAACTATTAGTTTACATGTTGCATTTGTTTAACCACAAACTTAGTTTTTTCTGCATTAAATAATATCCTAAAAGGATTCAAATATACATTCTTCTTACTAAATGATCTCAATTTTATGATTCTTTGAAACATTTATAGCCCTTTTAATTTTAGACCCATGAAATGAACATCTGATCCTTGAGTAAATATTCAAGATAGTGTATCCCTTAATTGTTTAACAAGAAAAACCTTATTTGTCAGCTGGATGTACTAGGTGGCATAAGAATGTAGTTACTACGAAATAATGTTAAATTTATCCATAAAATAGATAATTATTTTTTCTTGATATAACGTCGTTATTGTTTATTTTGTGTACAAATGAATACATTAAGTTGTACAATGAACATTATTTCTACGTTTTATTGTATTTTTCATGTTTTTATTTATAATTTTGAAACAATTATTAAATTTACAGAAATTGAAAATAAGAATTAGTTCATGGAATTAAATGGAGATGATTTGTGTTCGTCTTAAATCTATTAGATATATAATGAAAAATCAATAAAATTCCCAAAACGTTTACTTTTATAGAATTGAAAATTTTGTATTAACACGACCTAGATTGGGCTTAAGTTTGCCTATGAAATGTTTCCTTAGTATATTATATTTCCAGAATGATACTCGAAACATTATTCTATGAAGAAATATTTCTTCTACTGCTTTGATAATAAATTAGAGATTTGTCCATTTTTGGTGACCAAAAGGATGAACTTTTGCTCGAAGATCGTGGCTACCGACTCTAAATACGTTTTGTGACGGGATAACCAGGATTTCTAAGTTGCGAGTCAATTCGCTGTTGAGGATCGCCCCCAACCTTTTTTTTGTGTTTTTCTCGTCGGTTAGCACATAGCGGTTGTCAGCGGTCTGCCTTTTCGTGTTGGAATGTTGAGCCCTTGAATCGTTGATGTAGTTATCAAGCCTTCTTGAATTTAGATCAGTTTTCCCTTTTCAAATCTGGACAGCCCGTGTGTGAGGTCTCTGACTTAGATCTTGATCACACACCTGATTGTTGCACTCTGTTAGTGCATAAAGAAGCCTGAGTTGCTTGACACAAGAAGCTGGAACTCAAAGAGTATGAGCCAGAAGACTGGCTGAAACAAGAATCACTTCAAACCATTAAGGAATGAGAAAGATCCACTAAACTAAAATACTAGCATTTACTCGGTTCCCTTCTACTGAAGAAATGCACTGAGTGTTGGATGTACGGTGATCTCCAGTCTTCGGTCCTCCTGCCTTGACTTGTGGTCGCTCATCGAATGCCATCGATGAGTGGTCCGAGAATATTCCCCTATGGATATTCTCGGACGAGTCGACGGGCCACAGATCCCTGGACTCCGACACACTCCGTCCGTGCTTCTCCTTTGTCGTCCCAGCTGCCACATAAGCAGACAGACTCTTCGATGATGGTTTTATAAACATCTGGATCAGCGGCAGTGATTGCTCATTCCGCTTCATCCACGGTGCGCTTACTCACACCGTTTGCACCCCTCACTCGCATGTCACAGCCACTGCTTAGACTTGTGCAAAGTGTCCCAGAATAAAGCCAGGTTATTCTCAATACTTCTGTCAGAACACAGGTACCACGGGCGGGGGAGGCATGGGACTACCCTCTCTCCTAGCATAGAGAGAATAGACAGTAGATAGGGTAGAGTAGGTAGGTGTGCAGGGTCAGGGGAGAAAGTGGCGACCTCTCCCCTGGCCCTCCACTTTTTGCTCATTTCCATATATGAGTTTGGACGCAAACTATGCCGCTTTCTCCACATTTTGTTGTCTGTAGTTTCTCTCATGAAAGCTCAAATGGAGGGAGTTACTCGTTTTTATCGGACACCAACTTCGCGTCCTCAAAGCCTGTTCTCTCGGACGTGTAGATCCGTCTTGACTTGTACACTTCGGCCGATAGCTTCTCTGCTCCAGATCGCTTCAATATTTTGGCGGCCGAGATTGCTAGCTCCTCAGGTAGTGCATTACAGTTCTTTTGAAGCGGGCAAAGTACACGGCATGTGAGGATAATGTACAGTTACCTGACATAGTAGGACTAAAGGTCTGTGAGGGAAACGTGAGCATCTGGACTATTGTTCTGCCAGAATTGGTTAGCGTGCTTCGGGTAG
Source organism: Penium margaritaceum (assembly GCA_023375785.1). Taxonomy (NCBI): domain Eukaryota; kingdom Viridiplantae; phylum Streptophyta; class Zygnematophyceae; order Desmidiales; family Peniaceae; genus Penium; species Penium margaritaceum. The sequence continues at coordinate 1,262 of SZWC01035784.1, read as the reverse complement.
CTTGTTTTACCATATGGAGGAGGACCATTTTTAAGGAAGCGACCAAGTTAACAAAGCTAGGTAACAGAACCTTGAGTTTTCGAACAAACAGGTCCCTGTCTTTGAGAAGCGGCCGCTACTACTGACGGGTTTGCCGAACGGCCATGAGGACCGGACGGCTTTGAAGTATCCCAAACCGGCGGGTGACGTTACGAATGGACAAAGCGAGAACAGGGGCAAAGGCCAAACGTTCTAAGTATACAAGAAACTGCAGAATCGCGAAAGACAAGGGGAGACTACATACCTGAATCACAAAAAAAACAATGGATAGAATCCAGTCACAACAAGGTACAACAAAGTGTGCACATAAATATTTCACAAACAATTCAAACTAAAAAACAATTTTTTAACAGGAGATTCATATTTTTCTCTCCATGTGTGAATCTTTGAAGAAAACATATGGATATAATCTAAGATATAGATATATATTTTAAAAAATGTGGAAATACATACATCTCACCGTAAAAAATACAAAAAAATTTAAAAAGGGTTAAGACAAACATGGCATTTAAGGCACGAATGTAAGAATAGACAAAGGTCTGTTGGTAAGGACACATGTACAAAAAACATTACACGAGCAAACATACGTATGTAAAACCTATCATAGAAATGGATATATAGGTAGAGGTAAGGATGTGAAAACAAATATAGATGTAGGTGAAGATAAAAAATGAATATATAGAAATGGAAATAAATAAAAAAAGATATAAATGGGGACTTCTCCTATGAAAATACATAATACATAAATGCATTATGTACATATGGATGAATATAGATCTAGATGTAGATATATAAAAACATATAAATACATAATGAATGCACATACATCTAGATATCATTTAGTATGATATCTTGACATTTATGCACACAAATACATGAATGGATATGGGTATGCAAAGAGAAATATATCCAAACATTAGTGTGAATAGAAATGTAGATATTTATATGTAATAATACGTATACATATAAATTGCTATATTTTTATAGATTTCAAAAATGTATAATTATGGATGTAGAAATGGATATACATATTCATATATATATAAGTATAGATATAGATATAAATACATTCATAAGAATAAAAATAAACAGAGACATTAATTTAGATTTATATTTGTAAATAAACATTTCGATATCACGTTAGATATGGATATATACATTTTGATATAGATGTATATAGATATAGATATAGATAAAGATATAGATATAGATATAGATATAGA
>SZWC01035783.1:3546-16618 GCA_023375785.1 Penium margaritaceum | reverse complement strand
TTCTTGTGATCCGGCATCACGCGGGCGGTGACGCCAGCGCCGGTGTCACTCCAACATTAATCACCTGCATCAGTGCGGTGAGTGTGCAGCGAGGCCAGAGGTCACAACACATCTGTGGGACACATACAAACAAGGGGTACCCAGAGTCGATGAGGTAGTAATAACCCTCAAGGATGGTGAAGCCATTGGATACGGCGTTCTAAAAGATCCTCGAGTCGTGGGCAGACCCCTCCCATCCCGCCATCACGTATAGAAACCGGCCATCAAGGGCGACTGCTGCCAGGACATTTTGGGAAGTTGCAGCCTTGCGATCTCTGAAACGTCCTTGGTCACTCTCAGGCACAGTTGCTCCAATATGGGTGCCGTCGACGGCACCCAAGCAATGGTCGAAGGCACTTTCGTTCAGAGTGTCCCTTTCTGCCCAAATAGCACTCTCGCGTGTTGATGGAAGTTTGATGTAGTCTTTCTGAAGTTGAAGAATTGATTTCAAGATCCAGTAGAACACTCGATGAACCGTCTCCCCACTGTGTTGGAAGGTACGACAAACCGTACGGTTGGTGTCGTCGTGTGCGACGATCGAGAGGAAAATGAGCACTTGCTCCGCAATGGACAAGCCCTTGCGTGGTGTGTGGAGAAGTCCCTTCCTTTCAAGAATGTCGCACAATGCTTTGAAGCAGTCTTGCCCCATTCGGGTCATCTCCCGGAATTCGGTCTCACTACCCTTGAGAAGGATTTGGGTCCATTCGAAACCCCTCGTACGGTCACTTCGCACTATCTTCTTTTCAAAATGCATGGAAAGGATTGGAACGAGGGCTTGGATGACTGTCTTCCACCACTCAATAATCCTCCTTCTGTAAGGAGGAGGTTTGGTTGCCATGGTCTAGGAGACTGGCACCCAGCTTTGAAGTATTGTGAAAGTGGGCTTTCTTTGTAAGGATAAAGCACGACTAGAGCACGTGTGGTATGAAGAGAAAGCGTGACCACTTGTGTCGTAGCAATGGCCTTTTTGGGCTGTTTTAGTAGTGACTTGCGCTTCGAGTAAAAGTTGGAAATCGTCATCATGGTTGGAAGTCCCTCACTTCGGCCGTCACTTTGAACAAATGCTGTTTTGACCTGGTTATTCCGTCAGAGATATTAAATCATCTTTTTCAGAGTGAAACGAGGTTTCACACGTAAATTGATGGGTTTGTTGTCCTTCCTTGGATGGCATTCATCTCGCTGGAATACATTGTTGCAGAAGTCGACTTCGAGCTCAGACTGGAAGCTTCGTCAGCTTCCACGCCGCCGGGGATTTCCATCAAATCGGAGCAGTGGAGCTGCGTGGCTTGCGCGCAGCAGGACTGTTCGTCCGACGGGCAGGGAACAAAATATGCGCATGCTTGGAGAGTCAACCAAGCGACTCTCATGATGAAAAATCATTATAGGCTCCGCCGACCACACAAAACATCGTGGTCAACCGTGCCACGTCATTGTGTGGCGACCACACATCCCGTGTGGTTGAATCCAAACCACCCTTTAGTGTCTCTGGTACATCAGTGACGTGACATGAACCACGCAAAGTTACGTTCTGCCTCACACAATGCATTCCAGTTATAAAGGGGTAAGATTCTGGAAGGTGTCATGTTCTCAAAACCAAAATGTGGATTGAAGTAGCTTCCTTGCAATTTCCTTGGCGGCTGTTGGAGTCATTGTAGGGAGGCATCCGAGTGTGGGGCAGGAGGCTTCGTCACTCCACGAGAAACGAAAAGCGTTGAATCTTGGTTAGGGAATGCGCACTTGCCCATTCAAAACAACTATCCTGTCCATGTCCGCATCACGCTAGCCAGCTCATGCGTGCATCCGCCGGGAGACGCCAGAGTGAACCGCACCCCAGGCTTAAGGGTCCATGGGATCGTCTGGGTACAGTCAGCATTTTCCGTAACGCTCCGCATCGAGAGAACATTGCCAGAGCGAATCGTATCGCAACGGCATGACGATCGCTCCCCGCCGGGTGCCGTCCTTGAGTGAAACGCTACCCTTCACGCGAAGAAAGAAGACGGCTCCAGACTGACGACTCGCACTTCGAGCTGGACTGAGGGAGACAAATGCAATGAAAGGCCGTTTTTAAATAACATTTTCAGCATATGAATCCTGCAGAAAAGAAGAAAACGTCTCCGTCCAAAAAGATCAACCAAATCAAACAATCAGCAGACGCCAGCGAGAAAAACAGGACGACCCAGAGCAGGAAATTCAAAATGAGAGGCCAGAAGATATGGTACAAAACAAATTAGTACACCATTACCAACATTCACCAATCAAAGATAATTAAGTTTAAAATATTGGATTCTCTATTCTTTATTCCACATTAAGTAAGGTTAGGAAAGTAAGAAATTGTACTTCAAAACAGATGTCAATGACTCGATACGTAGGAAATAACATTTTTGAAGGAAGATAGATTCATAGACTCCTTGAGGCAACCTACACAACACTAATAAGGGCAAAAATCAAAATATTGTTTTTGAATAAGAAGGGGAAAAGAATAACATTAGGAGTTTTGTGTTCTAATAGACCTATAGAAAAGAATTTCATCTACATTTAATTTGTTTAGTTATTTTATTGCTCCTTGTGGTTTCCATGTTGCCATTACGACAATGCACAACATTGCTCTAGAAACATAAAAACCATGCACCCTTTTGTGTTGTTCCCATCCATAATACCTATTAAGTTGATTTCAATGAAGATTGGTTAAAACTTTAACAAAAAGAGAGTGGTCATGTGTCAAGCTCCCAAAAGATGTCATTCTTGGAATTTGGAAAGCGTCTTCCATGGCTGATTTTGAGACGTATTCCTCTTTGTCACCATAAGGGCCATTTTCATAAAAGACCTGGTAAAGGGACAGTCAACTATTTTGATTGCAAGTCCATGTGATAAACTAATCTAGCTTCTGATGGTGGATGACCAGTTTCTTGCTGTAGCATTGGATATCAAGTAAGTCAAATTCTAGCTAGCCAAAACATAAAGATTTCATGGTGGCCATCCTCACATGGCTTTGCCAATGGGTGGTAGCCAACCATCCCCTCACTCTTGAAATAAGGGAGGGCTCAACCGCCCCTCTTGCTACATTCCTCAGTACTTGTTATGAACCCTCCTTGTTCATGAAAAACAAGGAGAGAATGACAATGAAGTCACATTGTTGTGGGAAAAAAACAATAATTCTCTATCATCCAAAGTCATAGATAAGTCTATCAATCATTGGCCTAAGTTTTAGCTTGTTGTTTGACAGGCCCAATAACCTTCTCACTTTAGATGAACGTATTTTTTTGAATTCCATGTGAGGTTGCTTTGAACTCTAAAGATGTCTAAAAAAATCTAATCAGCAGGATCATTACAAATAATGCTTCTATTTGTTTGGTTTCACCCACCAAAAAGGCCAAGTCATAAATCTTCCAACCGGCATACATACTCATGATTAACTGAACCAAAAGAAATGAGAATTTTATTCTTTGTGAATAAAGCCATAGTTAGCCCAGAAATTGATATATTTTGTCGTTCTTGACAATGTCATGGCACAACCTCAAGAACTGAGTAGGTAAAGAATAATTATTTGGTCTTATCAAGTATTGGTTGTTGGTTTTACTTGAATTTTTCCTTCTTCCATGTATGGAGTAAGCATAAACTTTTAAGAGACTTCATTTACTATTCAACTAAACAAGGTAGCACCAAATTCATGCATAAACGTTTATGCCACTATGTTTATGCATAAACGTTCCCGTACCCCACATTGCTTTACGAAAAGTGTACACTTGGAAAGCAACAACGTTTCTTCAATGCATCATACGGACTCAGTGCCAATGATATCAACAAAACCTTTTCCCATTATCACACCACTTGAAGTTGATCACATTCTCTTGCAACATAGATTCTATGAATTCAACAAAGAATTGCATAAAAAGAACCACTCCCTCTTTTCATTTATCAAATAGTTAAAGCCCATACATCCTAGAACAAGTTTTGTGAACTATGTGGGCTTGTTAAACTATTTCTCCATAGAATCTCTATAGGTTTTAGTCAATATTCCATGTCATCCATGGCAAGATTCATATACATGAAAATAGTGTGCTCCAAAGTGTCATTCATGTGATTTTTTTGTTCGCTGATTTTTGGTTCACGTGTTTTAACATTGGGTACTATATAATTGTACGATTTTCCTATTATTTTGAATTTTACTACGTAAAAAATATATTGAATATTTCATGCAACCGTACGTCATGGTAAACAACAAAATTGTTGAGGAAGAAAAACATTATCTTCAATGTATCCACATATTTGACTGTGGGAACAAGGTTATCAATGCTTATTTAAAGATTCAGAACCATTTGGATTATATCATGATATTGAATTGTGTCTCAGGGGGTATAAACTATCCATGTTAGCACACTACCATGGTTTGTAGGATTATGTTGTCTTTGAATATTCAACGTTGTTAAAGAGACATGGGTGCCGTGCTAATGTATGCTAACAACCATCAAAACTTCATCAAGGCTAACCATAAGAATCAAAGAGTGCTTGTTGCATTTCTTACATTTTAACATGCCTAGCCACAAGTAGTTTTTTAGAAATTAAAGCTTGCTTTTTATAAGATGTACCTGTAAGGTAACATTACTCGATAATTGATGTCTCTTTATTTTTAATACCTCAACAATCCATATGTTTCTTACCTTTAGGCGTCTTTAAGAAAACGAGACACACATGACCATGTTTGGATATGATTTGGAAAACTCATGTTTTGGGTTCAGATTATAACAAAGGTGCAAAGGGTGTACCTCGTCTTTGGCCATGGATAACACATGATGGACACAATGCACCTACTGGTTCCTACACAACTTATTGATTTAGCTCATCATCAACAATGATTTATGATGGTCAGTATTCTCATGCAACCATTAGCAAATGATAATCTTCTTTAACTTTCTTTTCAATGAAAGAGGTTTTGTTATACTTGGAAAAAGAGAATCATGCATTCCTTCACGGAGAACAACATTATTACACCGTTGAATTAATAAGGTCTAAACCATTCAACATGTGTGGTTCATGCCCAACAGTTCGAATTCTACAAGCAATGGGTACCAACCCAGTGTAGATGGTGGTGTGGAAGATGTCGTAAAGGGGTGCAATAGTACACGTTCATCTATAATACCAGGATTAGCATACAAGGAGTTGAGGGAAAAGGTTAAGCAAGGCTAAATGGTGCTTTTCAACACCATCTGCAACCCAAATTCACATGTCATGAGCGTGTCATTGACGGTAAAGGAGGAGTGGGAGGCGTTGTCTTACAAGTATGAGAAAAAGAATCAAGCCTTCCTCATTCTTCAGGAGGAGAAGATGATGGCATTGACGATGCACAGTGGTGAGGGGTTGGAGGCATATCTAGATAGGGTCGAGAACCTGGCCAAGCTTCTTAAAGCAGTCGCGGACCTTGTTGAGGAGACTCGCTTCATCCTTGTTTTCTCGATGGGTCTCCCCTGAAGCTTGGATATGGTGTGCAAGACGTTAGAGTTTCAAAAAACTCTCAATCTAAAATTCAACGGTAATCACCTAGTGCATGTGGAGCTATACTGTAATGTAGCTAAGCACAACGGCAACCATAGGGGCATAAAAGCAGCTTTTGTGGCCACGAGCAATTGGGAACTATAGTAGCATTCAAGGCGGCAGAGACAGAAGGAGAAGGGAAATTTCCACTAACACAAGAAAGAAGGGCCCTACAAGGAGTGTTTCAAGTGGAATAGTCACAAGAAAGAGCGTCAATAGTAGTAGCTCTAACTGTACTAAACTTAGCAGTAGTAGAAACCACAACAGTGGTAACAAAATCAGTAGCAACAATAAGTCATGAAGAGCCTAACCATGCAGGAGAAGTGGTTCACGCATCTACGGTCCATCCCTCTTCATCCCATTCCACTAGGTGATGATTTCTTGGTGTATAATGAGGGGATTGTGATTGTGGACATGTGGCTATAGACCATACAAGGCATGGAAGTTGGAGTTCTCCACTGTGTGTTGTATGTACGTGATGTTACATTTAATCTCAACTCGGTCTCCGCTCTCACAAACCTAAAGTTGCGTGTGATCTTTGACAACAATTCTAGCTACATTCTAAATAAAGACACAAGGGAGGAGCTTGCTAGTTTGGTGAAGGAGGGCAACATGTACCGCTTACTAGGGGCAACAAAGGTCTTGCGTAAACACAGCCTTGCAATGACAATGCAGGCCACACATGGAAAAATCAAGCATGCAAGCTGCGCCCACACCAGCATGCGTGCTTTCAGGAAGTTGTTGACAAAGTAGATGGTGCGCAATATACCAAACATTTCTAACTTCCATTAGCAAGTGTGCATCGCTTGTTTCGGGGGGAAATAGCATCGCGATGCATTTTTTGGAGCAAGAGACAATGTAATATATGTGGCCAGGCTTGTTTGCACAGAGTTGTGTGTCTGCATGCATACAAAGAGCTTTAGAGGCTCTTGGTACTTTGTCACATTCATTGATGATTGTAGCTATTTTAAATTAATGTACTTCCTTACCTCCATGGACCAATGGATTGACAATTTCAAGGAGTTCAAAGCAATGGTGGAGAGCCGGACCATGAAGAAGATGATGGGATTGCGTAAGAATTATGGTGGCAAGTTCCTCTGCAAGGATTTCCATGCCTACCATGTAGTAGTAGGCATCAAGCCACAGTGGACCGTGCAATACTCAAAACAATGGAATGGTGTATCTGAACACACCAATTGACAATCGTGGAGTAGGCACGCTCCATGCTGCACGCGACCTAGAAGACCCACGACTTAAAAGCTGTAGTTGTGAGCACAGCTATCTTTATGAAGAACTGCAACCCAACAATGGCGTTGGAGTATTTAACGACGTAGAAGGCAGGGTTCAGCAAGAAGATGATCATCCATGGCATACGCACCTTGAGTAGCATGGCGTACATGCATGTGCCTATGTAGAAGGAGTAAATGCTTGATGCAAAGAGAACATAAATGCTAATTATTGGCTACAATGCTCTAAGCAAGGCCTTTTATCTCTAAAGGAGGGATATAAACCATGCAATGATTCCCAAGGACGTCATCATTGACAAAAGCAACACCATTTGTAGAAACATTGTCTGTGAGGAGGCAATAGAACCAGTAGCTTACGAAGCTATGGGAGTAACATATCTAGTCCTCCTCTCCCATGACACTTCCTCAACTGTGACAATGGAATAATTTTCCTACTCTTTCACACATGATACATGACGGCCTCATTGACAATAGTACTAAAGGTGGGAGAGGAACCACCAGCGACAAAGGTAGCAATTGTGCTCATAGCATCGCACTAGCCACGTGTGAAAAAAAAGGCTCTAGGTTGCAGGTACCCTCTTAGGGTTCTCTTCCATTGTGGGGAACGTGGTGTCCTCCTGGTTCTGAAAAAGCCGAAGTAAATGAATGTGGTAGTTGTAATAGATTTTGATGAGCCACAGACTCATAAGAAGGGAATTGTAGCACTAGATGCAGTAGACTGGGTGCATGTAGTGTAGAAGGTGATCTATTCAAAACAGGAAAATGGCATATGGGAGTTCAGAGAGCATCCTGTCGGACGTCATCAAATGCATGTTGGGGTAAAAGAAGAAACAGGGAGCAAGCAAGAGCCTTGAGAAGTGCAAGCTGAGGGTTGTCGCCAATGGGTACTTGCATGTGGAGGACATTGATTACACAAAAGCCTTTGCCCTTGTTCACAAGTTAACCTCTGCGCACACGTGTCTATCCTATGGATTAGTAGAGGAATTGGAGTACCACCACATGGATTTCAAGATGGTGTTTGTGAAAGTTCACCTAAAGACATCGATTTAAATGGAGGAGTCAAAGTTTTTTCTCATGGATGGCCTAAAGCAACTCGTGTGTAAAGTATAGAAGCTGCTCTTTGGCCTATAACAGACGTCACATACATGAAACTAGAATATGTACGTAGTGTTGTAATGCATGGGATTTAAAAGCAACGAGTGTGACTTTAATGTCTACGAATGACAACATGAGCATTAAATCCTCATCATCATTGTCTATGTTGATGACATGCTCCTTCTCTCCACCAAGTTCACTTTAAAGAAGTTGATGGTAGCCATCCAAGAGGGCTTCCAGATGTTGGATGTTAGGGCAGCTTCTTACTTCTTGGACATTCGGATCACAGGTGACCCCAAGTCACGCACTCTCTCTTAGTAGCAGAGCTGCTACATCAAAGATAACTTGCAACAATACGGAGTAATGGAAGCCAAACACATCAACATGTGATCAACCCCTCACAAGTTTCAACGGAGAAGCAAATGCAATGGAGCGACAAAAGTACTAAAGTGTCGTTGGCAGTCATAAGTACCAGATAGTGGCAACCAAGCTGGACAACGCTCATAGTGTGGGAGCTCCTAGCCAACACTCGCTTGTCCCGGACTTGAGCACGAGAAAGCAATGAACTAAATCTTTAGTTACCTTGGTAGAACAATCAACGTTGGCATCACCTATAACATGGATGGCAACATCAACGGCTATGCAAATGTAGATTCGGATTTCAACCCTAAGGACTGCAAGTCCATCTTTTGGCATAAGTTCTTCATGAATGGCGGAGCCATCAAATGGTGCAGCAAGTGTGGAAATGGACGGTTCACTACCTATGCTCTTCGATGGACTTGAATGACAATCATAGTTATGAGGTACAGATGTGAACGCACACACTCACAAACACATAACCACCTACAAAGGTGCTGTCACAAAACACTCAAGTGCTAGAGAGGTAAGGATAGTCTTTATGCTTAGCTTTACAACAGTAGAGGAGAAGCAACAAATGAGGCTAGAGTCACCTAAGCAAAGGTGCGCCTTAAGGGCCACACCTCGTCACCCCCATGAGCGAGTCGCTCATTGGGAAACCTGCACACAATTAGAATAAACATTGATATATCCCCAAAAATAGGATTCTAAGTGAGATCAGGTCTGCAGCAATATGCAAGGAATGAAACAGGTCAAATGAAGCAGGGGGCATATCCCATCTATTCTCAACACTCCCCCTTACACCCTGTTGTTCATGGTCCATGCCATCTCAAGCCTGCAGCCTATGCATGAGAATAGAAGAGGGGTGCTGCAAGTACCTTGGTAGAAAAATCTGCTTGTCTGTCTTGGGAGCGGACGCCTTGAATAGAGATGCTCCAAATGCGTAGTGCCTCACGCACGTAGTGATCCGCCACACGAATGTGCTTCGTACGCCGATGGTGGAGAGTGTTCATTGCGATCTTCATGGCAGTTTTATTGTCGCACATGAGATGTACTTGCGAGATGTGAATGCCAAGCTCATGCAAGAGAATGCGCCACCAGTTGGCCTCCTTTTCCGCGTCACTCAAGGCAACATATTCTGCTTCTGTTGAGCTCGTGGTGATGCAGTTCTATTTGGCACTACTCCAAGATACTGCTCCACCTACAATCCTAAAGATGTATCCACCTATGCTGTGAGATCCCTCTGTATGTGCTGCATAATCACTATCACTAAAACCCACCACATGTGGCCCACTTTGACAACGAGTGAATCTCAATCCCACATTGGCAGTATCCACGATGTACCTCAGCACCCGAACCAAGGCATCAAAATGGAGCTGACGTTGGGTGCTCTTTTACTATGAGAGAAGGCTCACAAAATATATAATATCGTGTCTAGTGGTGGTGGATGCGTATAGTAAACATGCCCACAATCGACTGATACATGCGTAGATCCACTGGGCCTCCAACTGTGTCCTCTATGGCATCTGCGATGGTGCGCATTCCTTCAAGGGTCATTGGAGTGACGACCGGCCGCACATCCTCCAAAATTTTTGCATACTTTATTGCTAGCCCCTTCACAAACCTGTGTTGTGCAACCTCGATCCACCCTTCTTGTCGGTTCCTCTTCACCTCCATTCCCAAAAATGTGCCAACTTCCCCCATGTCCTTCATCTTGTACCGTCTACCTTAGAGCTGTTTGGTGTTGTTCGTCTCAGTAATCGATGGAGAGAAGATGAGAAGGTGGTCAACGTAGACAAGGACTACCACAAGGTTTGAACCTGTCCCTCTCACGAATAGTGAATGGTGTGCTACACTTTTCTTGAATCCTCCATCTGTGAACCCAGTTGCAAGTTCCTCGTTCCAACATCGTGGAGACTGTTTCAAGCCATGAAGTGCACGCTTTAGTCAAAAAACTCTACCCGCGCCATCATCGACCCCCTCAGGTTGGACCATGAAAATTTCTTCGTGAAGTTTGCCATGATGAAAGGCCTTCTTCACATCCATGTGGTGAATCTACCACTTGTACTGTGCTGCGAAAATTGACAGTCCTTGACCACCGGAATACTTTCCCACTGGTGCAAAAGTATCTCCAAAGTCAGTTCTTGGAATCTGTGAATACCCCTTTGCTGTGAGCCACGCCTTGTATCTATCAATAGTGCCATCGTCATGATACTTGACCGTGAAAACCCACTTTGCTCTCAGTGCTCTTCTGCCAGGTGGTGAGGGTATCTTCTCCCATGTATCAAAAGCGTAGATCTCATTTAGCTCAGCTTCAATGGCCTTTTTCCACAAATGTGCCTCTCAACATGTGACATCCTCTCTTTACGTGGATGGAATGAATGCCTTCATTGAACGGCCTAAGTGGATCAAAGAATCTTCACTGCTTTGTTGCCATGTGACATCAACTTTGAGAGGTGGTTTGATGGAATGCAGTGCCTGCCTAATGACTATATTGCACATGCTTTTGTATGACTTCCGCTAGACATCTCCAATCTTGCCCCTCGCTCATATTGTGGCTCATCAACTATTGCCTTGGACTTACCTGAGGACTTAGCTGCTCTTTGCTCTTGCTCTAACATCAAATGCATGAAGGGACCAACTGAACCCGAGTCATTGCTGCCCTTGCCTACTATAGTGGAGGACACGTGGATGGCGATGGAGCTGTGTAAAGAGATGTAGTTGAACGAGGAGGAGATGTTGATGCAGATGGAATCGTGTCACTCGTAACTTGTGGCATAGCACAAGATGAATCCATGGTTGGCATAGGTTCATTTTACCGCTACAAATGTTGTTGTTGTTGTTGCTGATGCTACTACTGTTAATGCTGCCGCGGTTGTTGTGGGGAACGAGAGACTTGAGGAGGATAGACCAGAATTGTGGTTGGATTTGGGATACTCGACTAATGAGCAGAGGGTGAAGGTGAGTGAGAGTGCTGCACGGGATGCGAATGTTGAAAGGCACCACGATGCCTTGCTTGATAGAAATGAGGTGCAAACCAGGTTTCATAGAACTCCATGTGTCGTGATTCGACCGACCGGCGAGTCTCCAAATCGTAACACCGCCAAACCTTTGAAACTGTGCTTGGTCCCATGAAAAAACCCCACCGTCCAGGACCATCAAGTTTCTCAGAACGATTTTCTAGAGATCGCCAATAACATACGATGCTGCCCCACACCCGTGCGCGTGTTAAGTCGGCTGTCTCTTTATGCCACAGCTGCCATGGTGTTACTGTGAGTTGTAGGTGACCTTTGAGAATGCGGTTTCATACCCAGGGTACATACTTCACTTCCTCTCCCCAAAGAGTGAGAGGGATGTCTGATGCAAGCATGATTGTGCGAACTGCTTCATTTAAAGTGCGATGCCAAAGTTCTACAATCCCATTTTACTGTGGGGTTTAAGGGGTTGACATGTGATGCTGAATGCCCTGACTCGTCAAAAACTCCTCAAATGCCTGGCTAGTGAACTCTCCCCCTCTATCACTACAAAGAATATATAATGGATGTCCACACTCACGTTGTGCACGAGGTAAGCAATTACGAATGGCAACTGCGGCATGTCCCTTTTCCTTCAGCAGGAAGCACCACGTCATTTAAGTGTAATCGTGAATTAGGCTGAGGACATATTGTGCACCTTCTCCTGCTGAAGTTGGATATTGATGACGTGGGGTCCAAAGGTCGGTGCGAACCAAATGTAGTGAAGCTGTGGATCTGTGCTCATGGTGAGCAAATGGCTGTTGCGTCATTGTTCCGCTGCCGCAAGCAAAGCATGGATGAGTCCTTTGCTGCTTTTGGATCATCTGAAGATCAAGACCATCAGCCAGGTGTGCTTGAGTGAGCTCCTTGAGGGAGGACGGTCCAATGTGTGCTTGGCGCTGGTGTAAAATCTCCAATGTGGTGGAATAAAGACCAGCTGAGAGATAGGTATGTGCTTGTGGGTGGGTAGTAACTGATGGTAGTGGTATGCAATACGGGTCTCCTGAAACTGGCCCTCCTAAAATCTCTGTCCTACCTTGTCGAATGCTGCACTTAGTGTTTCTTTCTATGATCATAAAGCCTCATTCTGAGTCTAACCTTGGCTTGGACAACAAGTCTAGTCTTATTCATGGGACGTACAAGACCCGAGTCAAACATACCTCGCCTTGTTGACCTTGGATCAATACAGTTCCCACTCCTTCAACCAGAAGTGATTCGCCGAAACCGGTTCTATGTGACAAGAGGAATGTCGGAGAGTACATTGTCTCGAAAAAATTCCTATCCGAGCACATATGGTGCGTCGCGCTTGTGTCCAGAATCCAATGAGGTCCATTTGATGCTCGTTCCATTGTTACAGCAGTGTGTCTCATATTGGTGCATCTACCAATGTGGACAAGTCCCAACCAAGGTGAGTGTTGAGACACGACGACACGAGGAGAAGGTGGAATGGGTCCAAGAACCGAAGCAAGACCTACAGCCTACCATGAAAATGCTTTCAAAGCGATCAGACCGAGATGCCCCATACTGCTCTCCCTTTTTATTTGGTGTGTCGTGTACGGATCAACTCTTTCTTGGTTCTGGTCGAATGGGTGCCGAATAGGTAACTCGTCCTAATCGGTGGGCAGGGATCCGAGATCAACTCCTTGTCCTAAAATAAAAATGCCCCCTTCAAGGGGATCGTATGGTCGCGCTGGTGGGTGCTCCACTTTGTTGAATTCGCAGATGCGCTTCCCCCCCTTTGTTTTTCTTTGTCGCCCTTTTTCACTGGATGGCTCGCTAGCTCGCTCTCTC